>JAKOGI010003766.1:0-42645 GCA_029747015.1 Carnegiea gigantea
TGTGTGTGTGTGTGTGTGTGTGTGTGTGTGTGTGTGTATGCAAACAACAACACCACCACCATCTTGCATTGTGGGTCCCGCTTTCGTGGGGTCTGGGGAGATGCAGATGTAGGCAACCTTGCCTCTACCGGCATCCCTGCCCGTAGAGAGGCTGATTCCAAAGGATCCACAACGTAAGATTTTGTGAAAATATTTTTAGAAGAAGGATTTTCTGAAAACATTTTACGGAGAAAAACTAAGGATAAGGAATAGAGAATGAAATAAGAAGTATTGAGAAAATCAGGAAGCAGTGACTATATAAACGTAAATACAACATAGTAGGGGAAGGTACTATACCTCGATAACAAGGGGTATGTAAACAATAACTCGTCCCAGATGTCTGTAGTACCTGTATCCAAATATGACATATGAATAAAGAACTCATAACCAAATCTACCGTACTGCAACTAAGAGACAACTACGAGGCTAACTTTCTTCGATCTAAGATCCTAATCCTATCCCACCATAGTCTCCTTTCCTGAGCGAAGTCCTCTGCCAATCCTATAACTTTTAAATTCTCTCTAATCACCTCGTCTAATCTCTTCTTTGGTCATCCCCTCCCTTTTTTACCTTCGGGGATGTTAATCCTCTCACATCTCCTCACTTGAGCGTCCACACTCCTTCTTTTCATATGGCCAAACCATCTGAGCCTTGTTTCTCTCATCTTATCTTCGATAGGAGCCACTTTAGCTAGGTCTCTAATTGCTCCATTACTAATTCTATCCACTCTTGTATAACCACACATCCATCTAATCATCTTCATCTCTGCTACCATCAACCTTTGAACTTGTGTCTTTTTTATAGATCAGTACTCCGATCTATACAATACAGCAGGTCTAACTACGTACTATAAACTTTTCCTTTTAATCCTGTAGGCATTCTCTTATCACACAGCACACCCAATGCATACTTCTATTTTTTCCAACCCACCTTTATATGTTGGTTAATATCTTCGTCAATATCTCCTTTCTGATGGATGATCGAGGCTAGATACTTAAACTTCTCGACCTTTGGTATCTCCATCCCATCAATGATGACTTCTCTCCTTGCATCTTCCCTTTCACTGAAACAACAATGTAGGTATTCAGTTTTCGGTCTATTAACTCTAAAGCCTCTCGATTTCAGAGAATGTCTCCATCGTTCCAACTTGTCATTAACTCCCTCTCTTGTCTCATCAATAAGAACAATGTCATCTGCGAATAGCATACACCATAGTAATTCATCTTGAATCCCATTTGTAAGCTCATCTATAACTGGAGTGAAAAGAAAAGGGCTTCAAGCGAAACCCTGATGCAGGCCCATACCAACGATAAAGTCATTGGTAACCTCTCCTAGTGTCCTAACACTCGTCCTACCTCCCTCGTACATATCTTTAATAACTCGAATATACTCAGGTGACACTCCTTTCTTTTCCAAGCATCTCCATAATACTTCATGCGGAACTCTATCATATACTTTTTCTAAGTCAATGAACACCATATGAAGATCTACCTTTTTATCTCTAAACACTCCTATGAGCCTTCTAAGGAGGTAAATCGCCTCTGTGGTCGACCTGCCATGCATAAAATCAAATTGGTTCTCTGATATTGAAATATCATTTCGTAACCTTCTCTCAATCACCCTCTCCCATAACTTCATAGTGTGACTAAGTAGCTTTATACCCCTATAATTATTACAATCTTGAATATCCCCTTTATTCTTATACAATGGGATGACTGTACTAAACCTCTATTCTCTGGGCATCTTAGCAGACCTAAAAATAACATTGAAAAGCTCTACTAACCACTTCAATCCCTCTTTATCCAAACACTTTCACACTTCCACCGGTATCTGATCTGGGCCCTCTACCTTCCCATTGGTCATCTTCTTCAAAGCATCTTTAATCTCGTCTTTGCTAATGGGTACACACAATTGAGGATCAAGATGACTATCACTACTTTCTCTTTTCGTACTTTGAATATCTTGCGTCATTTCTACATTAAGGAGTTCGAAAAAGTATCTTTGCCATCTCTCCGTGATTGCTGTATCCTCAGACAGCACCTTACCATTTGCATCTTTGATGCACCTTACGACACCCAAATCCCTTGTTTTTCTTTCCCGAACAAACTGATCATATATATATATATATATATATATATATATATATTATATATATAGTATATGATTATAATAATATATATATATAGAAACACACACACACACACACCACACACACACACACACACACACACACACATATATAGATATAATATTAGTTTATATATATAGATATATAGATATATATTATATATAGATATAAGTGATATATATATATATCTATAATATAATACATATTATATATCTATAATATATATATATATATATATATATATATATCTATATATACTATATATGTGTGTATCTACATATATATGTTTGTGTGTGTATATATGTGCCATATATATATATATAATATATTATATATATATATATATATATATATATATTATATATATATATATATTGTGTATGTGTGTGTGGTGTCTAATATATATATACTAATAGTATATATATATATATATATATATATATATATATATATATATATATATATATGATATATAATATTATATGTATGTATAGGTATAATATATATATACATCTATATATATATGTACACACATACATATGCATATACATATGTATATATTTATATATGTGTATATAATGTGCATATCTATATATATAGATTTATATATATATAATAATATATATACATATATATATATATATATAATATATATATATATATAGATGTATATAGGATATATATATATGTATATATATGTCTATGCATATATATATGTGTGTGTGTGTGTGTGTGTGTGTGTGTGTACATATATATAGATGTATATATATGTACATATATAGATATAAGCATCACACTTAAAGTTGAGCCTCATGATTTAGATGATTCAAAAGTATTTCGCAGGAGTTGTGTGATGAGGTAACTGAACTCACTATGTTGGACTTTGATGATGATATTCTTTATGCAGAATATGAATCTTTTTCATGTGACCTTGATGTTACTGAAGGTTTTGATGTGGGTTTTCAAGTTGAATATAAATCATTGTCTTTTGATCCCATCATTCCTGACCTCCTATTTAAATTGGATGATAATATTCTGCATATAGAATATGAATCTTTTTATAGGTTTGTTATCGATATGAGTTTAAATGAGAATCTCTGTGCTGAATATGAATCATTCTCTGTTGATCCTGTCCAAGCCGACCTCCTTCTTGAATATTGCAGTTCTCCCCTCCCCCCTCTTCTTTCTTCTTTAGACCCTCCCGAGTCTACTTTTGTAGAGTCTAAGACTTTTGTGCTTGATACTCCTTGTTTAGATCAGACTCATGATGATAATGACACAAATGGACTCAAGGATCACTTTCAAATGCAGGACTTGACTTTAGGCTGCCATTTGAGCTCTGATTTTCATATTTCCTTTTATTGGCCTTGTTCTGATCTTCTCCCCTCCCCCTTTAGAGATGTTAGATTTTATTTAGATCATTTAGATCACTTTAGATGGTTTATGCATTCATATAGTCATATCTTCATTAAATCATTGACTTGTGCATCTGATTTTACATAAACACATATCTTTTCCGATTGGGCTACGAGCTTTGATAAGCTCAAAAGAGCCTTGAGTTGCATTGCTTTTATGCACTTTATTTGTGCTATTCTTCTAATTACGTTCATTTTTGTGAGGATGGTGCCCGTATGTTTGATAAGCTACTACGAGCGTTGGTGGGTTTTGATATGAGAGCTGCTTGTGAGTTGTGATGGAGCAGCTAATACTCCATAAGCCTCATAGTTTGGGTACAATCTGTATCCAACCTGGTACGATCGTTTCATCCTCCCTTCTTCTCTTTTTCATTTCTTTTCTTTCTTTTTTCTACTTAGTTGTGAATATTTAGGACTGTGAATATATGGGTGATCAATCTTGAGGAGCAATTTGGGATATGTTGAGCCGTGTAGGCTATGATCACCCTTGGTTGTGTTCTGATTTTGTGAATACTTGTTAGTTGTGGATATCTAGGGCCGTTTTTATGTTTCACTTTGTTTCGCTTCTTTAGTTTGGTGACTTTTGGTTTTTTTTTGGTTTAGTTTTTGTTTGATAGTTTCCTTTTGTTCCCTTTTTGGTGTTTCGATGACTTTGTTTTGGCCTTTCATTTTGTTTTTCTTTTCTTTTGCCTTTTTTCTCGTTTCAGGTTTATTTTGGTTTAGTTTCGGATTTAGTAGGCCCCCGCTTTTGGTTTTGAGTTTATTATAGTGAATATGTGTGTTTTAGTCTAGTTTTGATTTGTTTTGTTTGGTTTTTGTTTTTGTTTGTTTTAATTTAGAATGTGCTCTATTTTGCTTTCTTTGGTCTTTGGTGATTTTGGTTTTTGGTTTTTGTAAATATGTGTGTTTGCTTTGGTGTTAGTTTTGACTTTTAATTTTTCATCTTGGTGATTTTGTTTTTGATTTTTATTGGTGTCCTAGTTTGTACATATTTGTGGTTTAATATGATTTTATGGTTGTATAGCTTATGTGCTTGCTTTTTAGCGCTTTAGTTCCTACAATAAGGACATTGTGAAGTTTTGGTGTGGGATTGAGGTGCCTTTTTTTGAAAATTTTTGAAAAACCCAAAAAAATCTTGGTTTTGTTTTTGAGGAATGTTTGTACTATATCTGATTAGCTTGAATCCCCTGTGCTTTGGTTATTAGCTTGTATATAAGTAGGATGTGCATGATAGGTCTCCAACCTCAATGTGATATTCTAAGCCCTAATTCTAACTCTAGTTGTCCATTATAGGTTGTGTAATCCAGTCCTTATTTATTCCTTTATCATTATCTTTAGATCTTAAGTTTCCATGAATAATTCTCCCACTAGCTTGTGATACGATTACTTTGAAAAAAAAAAAATGAAGAAAAAAGTGTATTATGAATAAAGAAGAAAAAAAAAAGAAAAGAAAAAGAGATTGAATAAAATTTGAAATGACAAGTATCCCTTTGAGGCATGCGCTATTGGGTGTTACCCTTTGAGGCATGTGCTACTGGGTGTTACCCTTTGAGGCAATATTGCTACTGGGAAAGCTTGCTTCTAAAGTCAGTATGATAATAATGTAGTTGTGTCAGTCAAGTGGGATTGAGTCTAATTCTGGTCAATCTAAGCCCTGGAATGATGATACACTTGCATATGAGCACCGAAATGGATTCAGAATCTATAATAAGGTGAAAAATTAGTACTCTGATGTCATTTAGGAGGTAGAGGGCTTTGAAGCATATTATGTGCATATGCAGGTCAATAACTTGGTCACATGGGTGATTTAGTTTGTTAGAATGTGTGCATATCTTTCCTAAATTCTGTACATATTAGTTTTGAGGAAAAAAAAATTTTTCTTAATTTTTGAAATAATTTTTGTGGGTATTTCACGGGAAAACCCTCACGAGACCTCACTCGTCCAGTTGGGAGGCCGAGGGGTTTAAAGGGCTTGTTGCATACATTAAATGCAATCGTGATTCCTACAACAGTGAGTTAGGATTTTCTTTTTCTTGTTTTTCATTTTCTTAGTTTAGTTTATTTTACTCGAGAACGAGCAAAATCTTGGTGTTCGAGTATTTGTTCGTGCTAAAAATATGTCATTTTTACGGTACTTTTACACCTGTTTTAAGCTCATTATAATTATTATTTCGAGGTTTTTATTTGATTTGATTTTGTTTTATAGGTTTTGAATAAAAGAAAAATAATTATAGAAAAATGCAAAAGATATAAGAAAAATCCTGGATACGGGCCGACTTAACTCAAGCCAATCCGGATTGCTGGGCTCAGTTACTATTTTAGCCCATTGAAATTAATTGAAAAAAAAGAGAGAAAAGCCCAATTTAACCGGCCTAAAAATCGCTCCAACGCGTGCCCCACGTGACCCTCAATCCCTTCCCCATTAACTCTCATTCTCTCTCTCCTAGTCTCACATTCTCTCTCCTCTCAACCAAACTAATCCCCGAAACCTCAAGAAACCCGACCCTGCTTTTCCACTCGAAATCGCCATCTTCCTCATCTCATCTTTCTCTCACTCTTCGAACCACCATCACCTTCACCACCATCTTTGTTAGGAAGTTAGAGCAAGCTAATAGTAGCGGAAGCGATAGGATAAAACAGATATTCAAAAATTCAAACCAGAATAACAGGAACAAAACAGCGACACACAAGATTTACGTGGAAACCCAAAACGGGAGAAAACCACGGACGGCAACACTGACACAAAATCCACTATCATATGAGTTAGTACAGAACAATCTCATTCCCAATACAGAGATCAACAACAAGAGAGACACAGATCTCAAACACCCAAGAAAGAGATCAATTACAACGAAAATCTCTCAATACTAACTCCCAACAAAAAGTGGAATAGAAAAGGAAATTGCCCACAGGCACTCCCAAGTTGCACCGCATCAAACAAGGTTAAACAACCTAGTATTTATAGGAAAGCCCCACAGGTACCAAGGGTTCAATCCTAGCCGCAAACATATGTCTTGGCCACCAACCATCAACTTTCCAAAAAAGGAAAAATCTTCAACCCAAAGTATGGAAATAATATAATTTCCATAATATAGAAGATCTCAAACACACAACATGATCTTGGATGCCAAGAAATAATCTCACAAAAGGAAATAACTTTATTTATTTCCAAAACCGGCAAAGGAATTTGAGACAAATCCCAACAAACTCCACCTTGGACCAAATTCCTCATCCGTCAACGATCCACGCCTCTTCTTTTGGTCTGCTGCCCATTGTTCGTCAGTTATCTTCTCGGATTTTACGTGAGGTCCCTTCAGAACCTTCCACAACCGTGCTGAATGAGAACTGCTCTCATCTGCACCTTCCAGAGATTAAAACTAATCTCCCCATCGAATTTCTGAATATCTACTCTCATGATAGAAGACATCCTATAACCAGAGCTCTGATACCACTTGTTAGGAAGTTAGAGCAAGCTAATAATAGCGGAAGCGATAGGATGAAACAGATATTCAGAAATTCAAACCAGAATAACAGGAACAAAACAGCGACACACAAGATTTACGTGGAAACCCAAAACGGGAGAAAACCACGGGCGGCAACACCGACACAAAATCCACTATCATATGAGTTAGTACAGAACGATCTCATTCCCAATACAGAGATCAACAACAAGAGAGACACAGATCTCAAACACCCAAGAAAGAGATCAATTACAACGAAAATCTCTCAATACTAACTCCCAACAAAAAGTGGAATAGAAAAGGGAATTGCCCACAGGCACTCCCAAGTTGCACCGCATCAAACAAGGTTAAACAACCTAGTATTTATAGGGAAGCCCCACAGGTACCAAGGGTTCAATCCTAACCGCAAACATATGTCTTGGCCACCAACCATCAACTTTCCAAAAAAGGAAAAATCTTCAACCCAAAGTATGGAAATAATATAATTTCCATAATACAGAAGATCTCAAACACACAACATGATCTTGGATGCCAAGAAATAATCTCACAAAAGGAAATAACTTTATTTATTTCCAAAACCGGCAAAGGAATTTGGGACAAATCCCAACAATCTTCATCCCCCGATTCGCACAGCAATTGCCACATAGCACCCTAGCTTGCATCATAACCACCATCCATGCGTGCCCAAATCGACGGTGAAGAATTGAAGAGGGCTAAGTATAAATGGAGCTAGCGGCGCGTTTGTAGCGTGAATTAGGTAGTTAGGGTTTTAGATTAAGTTTCTTAGGTTTTATTTTAGGGTTTAGTTAGTATTGTTTTCAGTTTCTTGCTTTTTAATTTTGGTTTTCGACAATTAGGGTTTGTTCTGTTTCAAGTTTTTGATTCGAATTTGTATCTTGCAATCTCAGGCTAACTTCTGGGTGTAATTTCGTTCATATTTTTAAGGTTAATTTTAGGTTTAATTTCAAGTTTGATTTCGGGATTCAGGAACTTAGGGTTGTTCTCAGTTGGATTTCGGTCTGCTTAGCTTCAAATTTCATGTAATAGTGCTATAATTTTGAGTTTCCCAGTAGTAATTCACAATTTTGGTTTGATTTTGCAAAAATTGGATGTTAGTTTTGTTGAATTTTGGTCACAACTCCCCCTCCCCTGAATCTGCCTTGTTTGTCTTCTTTCTGTGTTTGTTAATCCTAAACTGGTGAGGGTGAATTTGTCATTCTGAGAAAACTTGGAAGCTCATGTATGGTTGTTCTTGGTTGGAATTTTGAAGTCCCCTTCCTCTGTTTTTTTTTTTTTTTTTTTTTTGGGCTAGTTGTTTCAGTGAATTGCTTGATTTAGCTTTGAGTTTTGCCCTGTTGCTTGCTGTTCTCAGATTTTAGTTTAGGTTATAGCACGTTATGCCCCAGTCGTAGTTTGGTCTTGTATGGTAATGGTGAAACCGAGTGTTGCTGGATTAATCATTAATGGGGCGAGACTCGAGCTGGAGGCGAGACTCGAGCTGGGGTTGAGCTTTGTTTAGGTTAGGATGCTCATATTCTTCCTGTTTTATAGTCAGTTCATTATACATTGCAGTGAGGTAATTTAGCTTGCATCTCTTTCATCGCATTCATTTTATCTCTTACATTATTGTCTTCTTAATTAATACACCCAATTATGAAATTAGAGAAAGGATAGGATTAGCTTTTCCCTTAATACATGTCAAGTGCCCTCTCATTGATTTAGCTGAATAACTTGATTATTAGTAGTTCTTTCGTTAGAATTATTTTACGTGTCAAATGTCATTTGGTTGAATTACTTTCATGGTATTTTCATGGTTTTTCTAGTGACCTTAATTTCATCCTCGTCCCTGAGGAGACGACCCTCAAGTACTACAGCGAAAGCAGTACGCTTGCAGCCCTTTTTATTTACACTCAAAATTAACCAACAATATATATATATATATATATGTATATATGTATATATATACATGTATGTATATATACATGTATGATGTATATATATATCATATATATATATATATATATATATGTGTGTATATATATATATTGTGTATATATATATAATATATATATATATATATATATATATATATATCATACACATACATACATACATACATACATACATACATACATACACATATATGTGTGTGTCTATATATATATATATATATATATATATATATATATATATATATATATATATATATATATATATATATATATATACATACACATATATACATATATTATAGTGTCTTCTCTATACATACACTACTTCACTTGACCTTCATCCAGTTTTCCCTCTCTCTCTTCTCCTCAAAAGTTTGAGTTCTCGTTGCTTTGCTTGCAGTTTCTTCTTCTTTGTTTTCTCGCCTCTCAATTTCCTCAAGATTTTGCTCAGATTTCATGCTTAGTTTCCTCAAATATTGTAGTGTCTTCTCTATCATGTGAATTTCATGCTCATAATTTGTTTGTGACTTGTTGTTGTTAATTTGCTATGGGTTGTTTAATTTTTTAGCATTTGTTACGGTTGACATGATTGATTTTGCAATTATTTGACTGTTTTGGTTTGATTTTCATGCGTAAGATCAACGTCTTCAACAAGATGTTGGGTTTCTATGTAAGTTTGTTACATTTTTTGCTATTTTTGGTGAATCGTTATCTCGTATCAAGTGTTGTATGTGCATTTTTTGTGGCAAAATTAATTTCGAATTTCTTCCTCTGCTGTTGTTAATAATGCTTGTGTGCTTTGAATTGTATTTTTTTTTTCTTTGGAATTTATTTTCATTGCATTGTTTGTGATCAATAGACATTTTATTAGTGATCAATAGTTTTGTTGTTAGTGTCGCTACGAATAAGATTTATGATATGGTAAATACATGTTATGTTTTTTGGCAATTCCTTGTATAGTTTAACTTTTGTGTTGGTGGTAAATTCTTCGCTTCCACAGGCATAACAACTCAGGGCATCCATAACGAGTCATAATATATTCATCTAGGGTCAAAACAAGGGCAAAATGGTTCAAAATCCTGCAAAGCACAGAAAAGAACCATACCCGGGCATAATTCGAGAATAAGAGTGTAAATAATAACTTAAAGCACAATATTCTCCTAAAAACGAAACAAAATAGCCCTAAATGATATACATATTAAGCACTTATCAGCGACCATTAGGCGCTTTGCTTCACTTTATATCAAAAAGTGAAGATGTTAATAAAAGGTGAAATAGTGACTGTTCAAGGTGACAGCCTATGTGCTACAATCATAAGTAAGGGGCCCGTGCGAGAAATGAAGCATGACCGTGATAAGGAAGAACTCTACAATTTTGAAATGGTGGTGGCATCAAAAAAGGACAAAGCTCTTTTCGAGTTTGATCCTTATTCTAATTTGAATGTCAGTGTCATCCTAAAGAAGTGAGGCTACGTTCTAGGAATGACTATAGGATGAAGAGCATAGTGGTGAACTACGTTCCCCTTGACGCAGAGGGAAAACTATAAGTTCATATTATGATACCACCCAACTCCCAAAGAGATAGTTAAGGCTTGGCAGAAAGCATAGTCCTGGAAAACTGCTACTAAGAGGGGGTACCCAAAGAACTGCACTGTTGGGCCCTAAGATAGGGGTTAGTTTAGGGGAATCCAACACAGGGTCTAAGAGTCAGTCTTTAGCTATTGTGCCTTTAAGTGCCACATTCGATGTATCTATTTTGAATTCCAATGAGATGAACTCTTCTTCTTATGACTCGTCTCATTCATTTCCTTCTAAATGCTTTCCCTCTTATAATGAAAGTGAAGAAGAAACCTCAAAAGAATTAATTAAATTAATGGAAGATCATGAAAATCAAACTTCTGTAATTAAGCACACTACTAATTAATTTGGGACACCCAATCAACCCCGAGAACTCAAAATAGAAAAATCATTAACCCTGGAGGAGTAAGAAAATTTTATTGCACCCCTAAAAGAATTCATAGATGTCTTCGCATTGTCCTACAAAGGCATACCAGGCACTGATTGGGGCATTGCAGAGTATAAGATTCCTCTCTATGCAAATGCAAAATCGATAAAACAAAAAACTTCGAAGGATGAAGTTGGAATGAACCTTGAAAATAAAAGAAGAGATGTATAAGCAACTGGATGCAGGATTCATTAAGGTTACGCACTACCCACAGTGGGTAGCAAATGTTGTACCAATTCCAAAGAAGGATAGATGAGTAAGAATGTGTGTAGACTTCAAGGACCTTAACAAGGCATGCCCACAAGATGATTTCCCAGTAGCACACATAGGTGATGCTCCCCTTTCTTTTATGGATGGATACGCGGATTACAATCAAGTCAAGATGGCAGTAGAAGACATAGCAAAAACTACTTTTATCACCCCGTGGGGAACCTATTATTACACAGTGATGCCATTTGGATTAAACAATGCCGAGGCTCTCTATCAAAGGACAACTACTACCATGCTGCACGACCTAATGCACAAGGAGGGCTAAGTATGTGTGGACGACATGATCTTAAAATCCAACTAGAGGGATGGTTATGTTCAAGCACTTCAAACATTCTTTGCCAAACTTAGGAAATACAACATGCACTTAAGTCCACAGAAACGCGCATTTGAAGTTATCTCAGGAAGCTACTTAGGTACGTTGTTAGTCTTTCAGGAATTTAGGTTGATCCTCCGAAAATTAAGGCAATATAGGAAACGCAGCCACCCTAGAGAGAAAAGACGACATGTGGATTTCTTGGATGTCTACAAGATATTAGTCGCTTCATATCAAAGCTGACATTGGTATGTGAGCCTATCTTCAAGAAATTAAAGAAAGGAACAGAGACTGAATGGGACTAGGCATGTCAAAGGGCCTTCGATAAAATTAAAAAGTAATCCACTAGTTTTAGTGCCCCTGCAACCTGGCATTCTTTTAATCATATACCTCCTAATGACAGACACTACCATGGGGATCATGCTACCCTGAAAATAGAGGAAGAAGAAAAGGCCATTTACTACATAAGTAAAAAGTTCCTTGAGTATGAGATCCGCTATACGACCATGGAAAAAACTACCCTGGCATTAGTATGGGCAACCAAGAAGTTTAGGAACTACACACTGACCTATGTGGTACGTGTGGTAGCTCCAAAGGATCCTATAAGATATTTACTCCAACAACCCATAATGAGTGGCAAGTTAGCTGAGTGGATTGTCAGAGTTTGGCCTACATTACATGCTGCAAAAGTGCTTTAAGGGAAGGGTTATTTCTAACTTTTAGTGGATTTATTGACGGAAGACCAACGGGAAGAACATTTTGGCTTTTCTTGATGAAGAAATCCTCCAGGTGGAAGAAGATCTATGTACAATATACTTTAGCGGGGCTCCCAATCAGAAAGGATTTGGGATAGGTATCCTTTTAGTATCACCAGAAGGAGCACATATTCTTATTTCAGTTAAACTAGACTTCAAGGTTACTAACAACATGGCGGAATATGAAGCGTGCATCATTCGATTACAGGCTATTGCAAAGATTGAGGTCAAGAAGTTGCGGGTATACGAGTACTCCAATTTAATAATTAATCAAATATCCATAAATGGACGGTAAGAAGCGAAACCTTAGCACTATACCAAGCTTACCTGTGGATCTTACCAAGTATTTCACCCATATTACATACACTTATCTCCTATGAGAAAACAACCAATTTACAAATGCCTTAGAAAAATTGGCTTTGATGATTAACATTCCCAGGGGTGACCATTCAACATAGATAACAATGGAAATGAGGAGCAAACCGGTGCATTCCTACACCACCCAAGTGTACAATGTCGATCTCATTGCCTAGTACTATGACATTTACCATTACCTAACCAAGCAGGAATGTCCACCAAGATCTTCCCCAAAAGCCCAAGGAGCATTATGGTTGTTAGCCTCACAATACTTCCAGGATAAAGGGAGGTTATACAAGAAAACAGACATGGGCATAACTTACTCTGTGTAACCCAGGATGACGCTCATGAGATCATGAAGGTAGTCAACAGTGTGGAATGCGGACCCCATATAAATCGGAGAGTGCTAGCCAAAAAAAGGCTCAAAGGCTAGGGTACTACTGGTTCACAATGGAGGGGGATTGCTATGCATATGTAAGAACGTGTCATAAGTGCCAGGTGTACACTAGCTTATAACATCAACCTCCTTACTTCCTCTCGATATTAACCTCTCCATGACATTTCTCAATCTGGGGCATTGACATGATTAGAAAAATTACCCAAAAGGGACTGAGGACATGAATATGTGTTTATAGTAATTGACTACTTTACAAAATGTGTTGAGGTAGCCTCTTATGAAAAATGACTTCCAAGCATGGGGCAAGGTTCTTCCTTAATAATATCATATGCAGGTATCAGGTTCCACACGAACTAATAAGTGATCAAGGGAGGTACTTTAAAAAAGAAGTTGTGACTCTGCTTAAAGTATAGAATTCGGCATCATAAGTCATCACTACACCGCCGCCAGGCCAATGGAGCAGTCAAAGCTGCTCACAAAAACATCCAAAAGATAATTGAAAAAATGGTCGAGAATTATAATGATTGGCCCAATAAACTCCCATTTTCCCTTTGGGGGCATAGGAAGTCAATCTAAACCTCCACAGGAGCAACATCATACTCCTTTGTGTATAGAATGGAAGGAGTGCTACCAATAGAAATGGTAATACTCTTACCTAGGGTGACCGCTAAAAGCCAAATTCCAGAGCATTACATAACTTCTAGATCTATCAAGCCATAATCTCAAGAGCTTGCAATAAGAAAGTTAAACCAAGAGATTTACAGGATGGCGATTGAGTGTTAAAGGAAATAAGGGCACTAATGCAGGACCCAAGAGGAAAATTTAAGCCCAACTGGTTAGGACCATACATCATAAAGACCACACTTCCAAGGGGATTTGTGAAACATATGGATATTAATTAAAGAGGAATATAATCATTGCACTAATCTCGATCAATTAAAGAAGTATTACACCTGAAATTTAGACTGTTGACTGAACTTATAACAAGCTCACAAGACCCATCCAAGGCTTGATGCAAAAAAAAAAAAATAAAATGTAATGAACCACAAAGGCCTGATTCCGTGTTTCGGATACGTAGTAAGGCTTAACTTGCCCAGCCTAAGGAAATCCAAAAAATTATATGGCCATAGAAAAGCGGGTCTATGCATAGGAGGTATGAAGTAAGGGGTTTTATGGTAATTAGAACAAAAGTCAACACTTTATTACCATTTGAAATGCTGAAAGCATACAACTCGAAATAAAAAATCCTACTAGCATTCTATTAAGGAAAAGCACTAAACTTTATTAGCAAAACAAATAAGAGGCAAAGTTCAAACTCCTAATCCTTCTTGAACTTCTTCACAACTGGGGGGGTGTCTTCTCGGGGTAGGATCCTTTGCTCTTTTCTTTCCATTTTGAGACGAGTCTTCTTCTTTCCTACTCCTAATAGAGATTAGGTTAGCATAAATTGCCTACCTCACCTAGGTATCATGTTCCATCATCCACTCTAGATATTGGTCAGAAACATGTAGAGAGTGTGGAATAGATGACACTACAACGATGAGACGGCCAAGCCAATAGTTCTTCCAAGACTTGACACAAGAATTTTCATTCTTGTAAACTTTGGAGGCACGACATCCATTGAAAAGATGCGCTGTCTATGACTGCTTTGCCTCATTAGTCGAGTCAAAAAGTAATAGATTCTCTCAAACAAGCTAAGAAGCCAAACGTACATAAATATTTTGCTGTTAAAGACAAAGGGTTATACGCGCCACCAACAAACCACCCAATAAAAGGGAGGATCTTTGTCTAGAAAGCTGATCCAACTAGCCTTATACTAATCTAGTATAATCTCCTTCTTTGAAAAAATTACAAGATAAGATATATATCCATATTCCTAGGTATCTCTATCAACCTCAGATCCAGCAGCCATTTCTGCATGCCAACACTAATAGAGTCCAACTACTGGTCAGTATCACACAAAAAGAGATCACACCAAAAGAGAGATAGGAAAAAAGAAGAAAAGCAAAAAGATAGACTCGAAAACTAGCCAGTTTTTAGATATTAGAGGCTACCTGCAGTAGCAGTGGGCTGCTCGAGAAAACTGATCTGGATAATGATGGAGTTGATCTAGATATAATATAGTCTCAGCAACAACGAAGGGCATAGTAGTCTAGCCATAATGCATCTCCTCGACCACACTTAGTAAAGCTGCAAGACCCCAATTCAAGTACCACCTATGAATAAGAAAGCACTAAGAAGACATAGGATGGTAGCCTTATGCTCGAAAGCATTATTGATAACCTAACCAATTGTCTGTAGATAAGAAATTAGTGCAACAAAGTCTTCACTCTCGAACAATATGGTGGTCACATTCTCATCATCTAAACGCAGGGAACGATGATAGAGAGCAGAAATGTTACTAGAGGTGGTCGGTAAGGCAAGAGAACAATAAAGAAGAAAGCTAAGGATAACACTAAATTTCTCCACTAATGGGTAAAGTTTGTGATTTTCAAAGCAGAAGACATGGAATTTAGGATCTAGAAGGTGGCGGTAGCTTTAAGAAAGTCCCAAGAAATTTTAACTTGATGGAAGCTAAGAAGAATGCCTAGAAGGGAGCTTTTAAGGTCATGTTTGTCTGCAGAATCAAGGGAGAGGAGCCAAGAATTCAACTCTTTCATCACAGCTATTTTTTCAGAAAATCTTACTGAATTGATGAACATGCAGAGCATAGGAGGTCTTAATTTATAGTAACAGCAACATTAGCCAATTCCAAATAGGCTTTGGTGCTGGCCAGCTTCTCGACTATGCTGGGGGATATCGAATTCAATTTGAGTTCGGCAGAATAAATTAAGAAAATTTGGCAGCAAGGCCCGCTCAATAAAGGGTACCGACCAGCACCCTGGGCCATTATTGGGCCACTGCTATTTCTATTTTTTTTCCTTCATTTATTCTAAGCTTAGCTTATAAATTTTAGCTGATTGTAAAATGATTATTATTCAATAACATCTTGGATTATTACTGAGAACCACAATTCCCTCTAATTACTTACTGTGTCCTGTCTTTTTTGATTATTTTATTTTTGGGGGTAGTGGGGGCTAATGTGCATTAGAGTAAATACGAACATGCATATAATTTTCTTGCATTAGCATTGCATGAAAATTGAAATAAAATTATGGGGTCATATTCAAAAGCATCATACATAGATCTAACAAACTTCCATTACTGATTATTTGACAACTCACTACTACTTCCACCAAAGAGGTAGTCAGCATAACCCGAAGCATATCCAAAATCAACCAAGGCACGATTGGTACCCACATCAGTATGAGGGTTGCCGCTAGGAGCCCAAGAATGTTGAGCAAGATTAGCACTTTTATTGAAGCTTTGCGGTTACAGAAAAAGAAAACCAAGCAAATCAAAAGGTAATTAGAAGTTACCCAAAAAAAATCTAACACCAAACTAACATAATTACTATTTGATTGCCATTCCTAATCTTTTCAAGTTCTAAAGTGAAAAAACGATATGATATATATAATTATTTGAATTAATTACACAATTTTATTTAAATTAATTAATTATTTTAAGTAGCTACATGTCAATTGGTTATAGGACACAATTAATTAATTATTATTTCACTAAACTATGTTATTATATTTATCCACCCCAAAATTGAATAGACGCATAGTCTAAATAGCCAAAACTCAATACTATGATAGACAAAGAAACTATACTATCATTCATCGAATAATATTATTACAACTAACATACCTATTGATATGGTCCACAAAAACACCCAAATATAATTTTTTTTTCCTTTTTCCTTTAGAGTTCTATAATTAATACAGTAAATCACAATATATCGATGTTCCTAAATTATATTGTGACCTTTGAAATACTTCAAAGTGAAACTACTCTTCCCATTTTATCTCTAGCCCACCTACCAAATCTGATAATACAACTAGGTCTAACTCTTATTCAACATGGTAATGTTTGCGCAATTTAAAAAATAAACATATTAAAAAAATAAGCATAAGAAGAAGTTAGATAAATTGCATAAAATGATGTGTCATTATTTTATAATAAAAGTTTCATATTGATGTCCCTAACTAAAGTGATACCTTGTCAAAACGATCTTATGAAGCCACAAAATGCCAAAAAGATTTAAAATGGCCATTAAAATGCATCCAAAAATCAAAATTAAATTTAAATATATTTTAATATTCCCAACTCAAGTGGTGTGCCCTAACTAAAGTGTTGCTCCAAATTCCTAAAGTTAGATTCATCTTTATCTAACATGTACCTTAAAGTTGACTCGAGTGTTCTCCCTAACAAATATATATCATTAATATTAAATTAAAGTTCAATACATTTCAATGTTGGTTTAATGAACTATTTGATGGCTAATAGACTGACCCTAATTTATCTTGTGATGTTGCGAAACTCAGACATTTATGGAAAATTGTTGTATAATGAGGCCATGCAAAGTAAGGGTCATTAGTTAACAAAATAATTATTGATCAACATCTTTGTTAAAATTTTGCAATTATAGAAAACCAACCAAACCTAGATAATAATAAGTTCAAAAAATATAATACCAAGGTAACATAATTACTATTTGATTGTCATTTCTAACCTTTTCATCATCTAAAATGAAAAAAAAATTAAGTTATGACATACATAATTATTTGAATTAGTTACACATTATATTTAAATTATTTAATTATTTTAAGTACCTATATGATGCAAGGCAAGTTTGTTTGCAACTTTGCAATAAATGAGTTTAGGATGAAATAACTTATTTATTTTATATTATCTATTTTACGAGACCTAAAACATACCAAGCCCCATGCCAACTCTTGGTCACACCATCATCCACACCAAAGTCCAAATCATCCCACCTTGGTCAAGTTGGTCCATGTTTCAACATATTACTTGGTTTCGACTTGGCTTCTCCCCATGCTTCTTTGCAAAGATTAGGGAGTTAACTTTAGGATCATGCAATAAAATGAGTCAATTTGTATCTTGATTCCCTAAACTAACAATACCCCCAACTCATGCAGTGCTAGTTTTGTAAAAAAAACTTTTTGAATTTGGGTCAAGTTAATATCCTACTTAACCAAGCCCAAACGAACCAAGCCCAAGTTTTCATAATTCCCTAATATTCTATTTTAACTCCATAAGCTAAAATTAGGCATTGGATTTCAATATTAGAAAAAATGGCCCAAATATTTAGAGTGTCCACAAAATTTTAGTTTTAGATCAATCTAAAATTTGGCCTTAATTGAGGAGAGTACAACTATTATCTTTGAAATTAATTAGCACGAGATGATTATAAACTCATAAAGGAAGACACTCCAAGTGGAGGCACCTCCATTGGTGGAGTAGAGTCTTCTAAAAGCTCTCTAGAAGATGGAGGATGAATTGTGAAAAATACAGCTCACCTTAATTGTAATTATCTTAGTAATTTAATTTATTTTTCTAAGATAATTTCTAATCTCCCTATTGGTAAACATGCCCTACTATTATAATAGTTAATCTCCCTCCCTCCTTTTGGGTATTTATAAACCCCAATACCTCTATGCAAATGAAGCTTGAGTTGAATTATGAATGGAAAGACAAATAGTCATTTTCTCTTACTAAAATCTCTACATGTTTATCTCTTTAATTAAAGAGTGGTGAATAGATCATTTCCTTTAGAATTCTTCTTTGGTGGCTAAGAGCTTTTAGAAGAGAAATTTGGTGGAAAGCTTTGAATCTTTCCTTTAGAGTTCTTCTTGGATGGCTATGAGCCTTTACAAGGGGAACTTGGTGGGAAGTGTTCTATCTATTGTTTGTCTTACCTTCCAGACAAACTCACAATCTTGTTGCTTGTTTAAGATTGAAGCCAAAAGAAGTGTCCTTGGTATTGTTTATTTTCCTTGTTAATTTTTGATCTTTAGGAGATTCAGGATCCATTCTCATCAAGTTGGTATCAGAGCTAAAGCTTCTTTTGGGTGGGTATCGAATCAAGATCTTGATTGATTCAAGCACCTCACTACCTTTTTAATTTGACCCCAACAATCCACGCTTTGGTTTTTCAAAATTTTCCTTCATTTATTACCTTCATCAACCTTCATGAGTTCACAGAAAACCCTAATTATAGCCCGTACACAATCACTAACCCAAACCCACCCCTAAAACTCCACGAAAAACCCTTCATAAAATACCCTCAAAAAAATACCCAGACAAATACTTGGCACGACCTAGTCACCTTCTTACATTTCCCATTATAGTCCCAAAGAATTTGGCACGAGCACCTCGTGCCACATAGCATGACTGTACTTCTCTCATTTTTATTGTATTTCTGTTCGTGCCCCCTCTAGCGCATCCGCACTTTTCCTATTTCCATCCATTTTCCCTCTTTTCACCTTAAAAATTACTACAATGGACAGTGTGGGAGATACTTCTTAGCAAGCATATGAGATAGGTATGGCTATTGTTGAGGTTCAAGCTCAAGTACGAAAGCTTGGAAAGTAAATAGCTCATATGAAAAACGCCATGAATAACTTCCTTACTTTGATGGTATTAGTTTGGATCCTACTAACTATTTAAAATGGATTCAAACACTTGAAGATTATTTTGAGGCAAAAGGATGCTTGGGCGAAGAGGGCTTCATGATAGCTAATCAAAAACTCCAAGGTCATGCCCAATATTGGTTCAAATGCCTTAGGAGGGAAAGAGCTCTTCAAAGCAAGCCCAAAATCAAAGACGTGGAGTAGGCTAAAATCATACATGAATATGAGATTCTACCGAGATCTACTCCTTGATGAAGAACTTAAGACGCAAAGATATATTATGTCTCACAAAGAGATCAAGCTCCAACCAAGAGATGAGCTTACTTTAGTTTTTAATGAGAAAAGAGAAAGAGAAAGCTTGACTATGGTTTAGAGCTTCCTTAAAGCTCCCATTCAAATGGATTCTACAATAGTTCCTTCTTTTAAAGAAACTATGGAGGTTCAAGTTCACGCTCAATAAGAAGAAAAACCTACTAAGGTTGAAGATGAGGCCAAGGAAGAAAATGAGATCCTTTTGGATCTTAAAGAGAAAGAAGTTGAATCAAAGCCCACCTTGGAAATTATACTACCTATTGTCCCTCAATCTCACTCTTATCCTCTCCAATGTCCAATTTGGGAATTGAGGTAAATATCACCAAACAAACACTATTTTCATTCTCAATGAGCAAGTTGAGGAATGAGGTTTATTATGATATGTTTGCCATGGATGCTTAGTATCTATCTTTTGGGAGACCATTGAAATTTGGCTCGAAGAGTGCCTTTCATGAGATACTCAACTTCCATGTCCAAACTCTCACTTTCAATATCCTAAATACTCCTCAACATTAAACCCCACAAAAACTAAAGCTCCACAAAGAAATCATTTGTCCTTCTAAGCTAAATGTGAAACTCTTACCCTTATTGGGACAAAGATCATTCGCCTCCTTTCCCCTCAAAAGTGAGCCTCCACAAGTGAAGCTTGTGAATGATAAGGAAATCTCTCTTGGTCTGAGTTATGATGATTATATTGAGACTTTCAATAGTCTTATGAATGTTGGACAGCATGTTCATCCCATTAGAGTATCTTCTAAATCTTTTAATAACTCCTATAAATTCAAGAAGGGTGGTACTCTTAACATAATGAGTTTTCTCAAGCTATGCAACAAGTTATCAAGATTGGTATCCTTGGTTTCAATCACAAGGATTTAAAGGCAAATCCTTTCGAATGAGGGGAGTTTGACGCATAAAGTATAACGGGCAAGTTTGGTTTGTAATTTTATAATAAATGAGTTTAGGATGAAATAAGTTATTTATTCTATTTCATCTAGTTTACAAGACCCAAGCGATGCATATCAAGTGCTGAGCCAGCTCTTGGCTACACCCTCAGTCACATCAAAGTCCAAATTGTCCCTCTTTGGTCAAGTTGGTCCCTGTTCTAGCATATCACTCAGTTTTGACTTGGCTTCTCACCAACCTATCAATGTTCAATTGGGGTGATCTATGCTTCTTTAGGAGGATTAGGGAGTTAATTTAGGGTCATGCAAAAAAATCCCAAGTTTGGTTATATTTTGATTCTAAAGTGATAATAACCCCAACTCATATAGTGCTAGTTTTCATACGAAAACTTGTTGAATTTGGGTCAAGCTAATATCCTACCTAACGAAGCCCAAAGGAAGTAAGCCCAAGTTTTCATGATTCCCTACGATGTATATTTTAACCTCATAAGCTAAAATTAGGCATTGAATTTCAATATTAGGAAAAAGGGACCAAATATGTGGAATGTGTACAAAATTATAATTTTGAATTAATCCAGAATTTGCCTTAATTGAGGAGGGGGAAGTTTTTGTCTTTGAAATTAATTAGTATTTAGTGATTATAAAGTCTCCAAAGAAGGTACTCCAAGTAGCGGTACCTCCGTTGGTGGCGTAGAGCCTTCTAAAAGCTCTCTAGAAGATGAGGGATGAATCCTGAAAAATCTAGTTCACCTTAGTTGTAATTATCTTAGTGATTTGATTTATTTTCCTAAGATAATTTGTACTTTCCGTAGTGGTGCAGATGACCCATTATTGTAGTAGCTAATCTCCTTTATTTTAGGTATATATAGACTCCAATACCTCCTTGTAAACGAAGCTTTTGTTGAATTATGAATGGAAAGAAAAATGAACATTTTTTCTCATTAAAATCTCTACATGTTTATCCCTTTAATTAAGGAGTGGTGAGTAGAGTCTTTTCTTTAGAATTTTTTTTTTTGGTGGCTAAAACCCTTTATAAGAGGAATTTGTTGGAAAGTTTTTAATCTTTCCTTTAGAGTTCTTCTTGGGTGGCTTTGAGCCTTTAAGAGAGAAACTTGGTGGGAAGTATTTTATCTATCTTTTGGGTCTTACCTTGGGTAAAACTCAAAATCTTATTGATTATTTGAGATTGAATACAAAAGAAGGATCCTTGGTATGATTATTTTCCTTGTTAATTTTTGATTTTGAGAGATTGAGGATCCATCCTCAGTACTGTATGTCAATTAATTATAGGTTTTAATTAATTAATTATTATTTTACTAAACTATATTATTATATTTCTCCACCCCAAAAATTGAACAGGTGCATAGTCCAAATGGCGCAGACGCAATACTATGAGATAGACAGAGAAACTATACTATCATTCATTGAATAATGCTATTATAACTAACATACCTATTCCTATGTTCACCAAACCACCAAAATATGTGCTACTGTTTGCAAAATTTAGATATTGGTCCCCTGCCTTCTTTTAAATGTCATTCTCTAACTCTTTAAAAACCATTTTGTGTGCATTGACTAATAAATACCCTTACTAATCATTCTCTATGTAACAATACCATAAAATTTTAAAATATCTTAATGAGGTGTAATAGTAACTTTAAAACATTTAAATGTTGCTAACTACAATGATGCTACAAATTCCAAGCATTGAGCTATGAGATTTTAAATACCTAGATGTGTTACTAATAGGTGACAACAACAACAACAATAACAATAATAGCAATAGTACTGGTAGTAGCAATAGTAGTAGCAGTAGTAGTAGTAGTAGTAGTAATAATAGTATTAGTAATAATAATAACAACACCAAATAAAATAAAATAAGAATAATTATATCTTTTGTATAAACCCAATCAGTCCATCAAAGGATACACCTACCTCTAGACTTTTCTAGCTTGGATCAAAGTCCTTATTTCTTTGCTCCACATACCAGGACATCCTCATCCTCATTGTAAGCAGTATATGTGTATTTGCTTTTACACATAGGAAGCAAGTATAGTACATCTTTATTAGTCTCAATACATATATGTACATTAACCCCCCTTGCATTCAGGAACGAATCTAAATAAGTTATCCAAAAGTACATATTTCTAAACAATTTAACCAAGGAAAAGGCAAAATGGAAAATCAAGACTAGAATTTCATGTTAGGAGATAGTTGTAAACACTCGAAGGAAGGGAGAGATTATAAGCACCGAGATGGCTCTAATTGAAGAAAAGGTAATGAGTTGTCTTCACTTAACAAGTAATCAAAGCCGTTTTGATTTTTACCATATCTTAAATCTCTATTCCATTTTTATTCCTACGGTCTGATTACATCCATGCAGTAATTAAAGGAAGCTTTGCTCATATATTTCAAGACAGGTCATGGAAGGTCATATATATTTCTTTACAAACTTCAATGTCGAAAGAAATTAAGATAATAATTGTCGTGTGGTCAGTGACTGCAAATTAATGCTTCATGGTTTCTTGAATACTATTGTGAGAGCGTTAGAAGACAACCGTGTTGATATTCCAAGGCATAGGTTTGATTTGATTGATTTTGAGAAACTTCATTTTCGTATGAACAATGACTCCTTATGAACAGGTAATATTTTAGCTTTATAGATATTCTGCTAATTTAAATAAGTTTTAGAACAAAATACTATAAATCATTAACTTCAAAGCATATTAGTAAATTTAATCAAAAGAATTACATAGAATGTTATTTGGCTATTTTAGCTATATTTGAGTTAATATATATCTTGCGTACAAGTTACGTTCATGATCACCATACATGTTAGGATTTACCTAAACACAAATATGCACGACAATGTTTTACACAAACAATTTTATTTTATTCATGTGTTTTCAATTAATAAAAATGCACGTAATGATTATGGATCATTTTAGATGTGATTGGCCGCATAGTGAATGAAGCACAACCTAAAAACAAACCTGTTTGTGGGACACCTTGACAATGTCAGATTGTTACGATCGAAGATTTATGGTATATGAATATAAGATAAAATGAAATTTATTTTGCTTTCAAGAATAATAGGATTCAAATAACTATGTGGAAGGACAAACTTCAAGAGTATGAACAAGCAAAGTCATTGGTCAACGGGAAGATCTATTCAATGATCTTTACCTCAACAATTGTTAGAGGTTATTTGAGTAAGTTGACACTACGCTGTAATATACTTGAGGTAGATAGAATCCTACATTTTGTAGATAGAATATGCCAATTTTTCACACATTTAATATATATCACTTTTCTAGACAAGACATATTTGTTAACTTCACCATCTATTAAACTATATGCAAATGTAAAAGTAGAAATTGCAGATGAATTTGAGAAGAAATTAAGGTATCATCTTCTTTAAGTTTTAATTTATTTATTAACAAAGAAGCCATTTAAAGGTAGTAGAGGTGATTTTCGTTACGGTCTTTAATAGTTAATGCATTATAGTTTGTCAGAACAAAACATTATTGTACTGGTCAGCAACACTAATAAAGTTGACAGGCAAGACATCTTATCCATGCAAAGGAGAATTGAAGAGATTTTGTGGTTAGCCAAATGTGATGATGTAATTGTATGCTCCACTATATTCTATTCCTTTTGAAAAACAATATATTGTCATTGCTTTAGAAGTTATCAACTTAAAGGTATAGATATTTAATTAAACAACATCAATTACACAGGATACTGTATTTTATTGCTATGTGACTATCATGGAGGTTTGTCATATGATTAGATAGTGTTATAATGCCTGCTACCGATGCAAAGAGAAGTTGAGCTCACCAAAGACTATCTTCCATTGCCATCATTGTGGCCTTGACATCCACAAACCAAGTGCTAGGTAACTAAAATAAATTGCTTGCAATGATCTTTAGAATCCTCCACCCATTTTGTGGTACTTATGGTTATTATCAATATACAAATTTTGTATCCAATTTGAGGTTAAGGATGACTTACGTGTGACTACATTCATCCTCTGTGATCGAGAAACTGAGAAGATAGTTAAGCATTCAGTTACTGCTTTATATGAGAGTATAGAAGCTAATGAATTAACTTGGTAATTTCTTACCATGAAGCTATATACTCATGAATATAAGATTAAATAATATCTTTGTTTATAGGGAGGAGAGATTTCATGTGAATTTTCTTCACACGTAGAAAACATTATTGGAAACTCCTATGTTTGCCAAAGCAAAATAACTGAATATAATAAATCTGCTATCAAATAAAGCTTTAAAGTGAACAAAGTGCTTGATAAGAATGTGTTACATGCTAAAAGAAAACCATGAACTTTACAATGATAGCAAATTGACCTCATATGAAGCTGGTGAAAGGAAAAAAGAAAAGGACGAAGAATCCATATCCAACTCAAGCAAGACAAGGAAGCTTAAGTAATCTCCATCCTAAAAATTCACTAACTTTCGCATTGTTATTAAGTGTACAAATCTAAATTTTTTTATTATTCATAGGTTAGTTGATGAAAATGACAATGAGATATAAACCCAATAAACTAAAAATGGGCTAAATAGGTTTTAAGAATTAGTTTTACAATAAGGACACTATGAATGTGATGTTATATTAGCATTCAAAATCAAGTCCTACTTTGATGTAGACCAAGGCTTCCAAGTGAGTTCCCTAAATCCAAATCAAGTTCAAGGTATTGATCAAGCCAAGGAAAACCAAGGTAAGCAAGTATTGATCCACCAAATTCAGTCCTTGTTCTCCTGTTCAAATCCAGAATTGAGCATGGTTTTGAATGAGATGATCCTTGGAATTTCCAAAATAGCCTATGAGTAATTCTTACTTTGCTAAACTCCCTAAGGTTTTTAGATTGCTAAGGAAACTAATCTTTAGCCAAAGTATTAGTCATTTTGCTACATTGGTCCAAAGAGTGAAGGTATGCCATGGCTACCCCATTTTGCCCATTGTGGAAGATTAGGTAGATCACGACTTAAATCCTGAATTAGAACTAGTATTTTTGTTTAAGAAGGTAGCCAACATATTATGGCACCACATGAAGAGAAATCAAGATCATGACAAGCTTCTCATGGTGATTCAGCTAAATCTTGCCAATCATTGTAGTTTGGGCTCTTTCCTGACCTAATTTGGCTTTATGGTTGATTCCCTCACCTAAACCTAATTTAGAGCTGATTTTTCTATTTAAGATGCTTATTAACATCCTAAGGAACCCATCCATACATTAGAAACAGTTCTAAGTTATGTATATTAGAGAATTAACTTGATCTTTTCCCGTGCTAATTTGGGTTGATTAAGTATAACTAAACTGTTTTGACTTTGCTGTGTTTTTCCTTAGTGAATGGGTTTTATGACCCGCCCAATTGATGCCTTGGCAATTTGGAAGATCAGAAAACATCATCATAGACTGTTTTGCAGCTTTGGAAGGCAAGTGGCCAATTGGTTTGAAGTTTGATAACCACTTGCTCTCTTATTGGTGTGATGTAAAGTAGACGGTAGTAGCCTGCCTTCTCTCTCTCCCATGTGCAAGTAGCTTACTTAGGGATGATTAATCATGTTCAAGCTTGAATTTACCTTTAAAAAGAATCTATTTGCTGGACTCATACTTGTAATTAGCTTAAGCACAACTTGTTTTGCATTTTTAGTTTAGTTAAGTATGTTTAAGGGTTTCGTACTCATTAAGGAACCTACTAGCTTTCTTGGTTGCTTAGGAGACATGCATATGAGCCTATTTGGCTTCTTATTGTGTTCATAATCCATGAATGAAAGCTTTAACTTCATGCTTAATCGCAATTCTCTCAAAATCTTACTTTTAATCAATCTGTTTAGCTGCTAAAACTGAGTGTTTTCTTTAATCTAAACTTATTGGCTTAGCCGTTAGAGTTTAGAGGGTGGAATTATTATTTAGCTTAGGTGGTGGCATAACTTTTATTCCATTCATATCCCCTATTCCTGATCAAACTCCATTGTTGAACCAAAAACTAAGCTGAGCCCAGATTGCAAAGTTCACCTACTTGAGTTTTCATTAAGGTCATGTATCAAAGTGGTAATAGAGCATAACCTGGTGAGTTATTTGCTTATTGATTCATTGGTTTACAATCTGATTCTATTTATAAACCATGTGTCCAGAAAGCTAAAAGAAAACCCATCCATCCCAAACATAAAAACTAGCTACAAACAATCTGGCTCCTTAAAAACAGCCCACATTAAAAACCATCCATGCCCACAGAGGAAGAAAGCAATAGTCCCTAATCTAAAGTCCCTAGAGGACTTAGCCTTAAACAGCCCCGTGAATTGTGTAGGGGGAATGCCATGTACACCAACTTCAACAAAGCTTCTAAAAACTATCCATGAAACTTGCCACCATTTCCACCGGATTAGAAGAAGTTCTAGCTAGTTTGAGAGATGACCACGAAGGAGGAAGAAGAAGAGACCGAGGTTCGCAAAGGGATAACTCTCCTACCACTCAGTCATCTTCTTCCTAAGATGATGAGACTCTAAGGAGGAGAACGAGACCTCCTAGATGCCTATTGATAATTTGAGGGACATGAAATTTAAGCCTCCTGAATTTAAAGGTAACCTGAACTTGGAGCTTCACATTGAATGGGTTTAGTCCTTAGATAGATTCTTTAGAATAAAGAATACTCTCAAAAAACCTTTAAGATTGCCATTTTTAAGGTAAAAAAATATGCCTCCCACTGGTATGAAAACACCAAGAAGCAAAGAAACAAAGAAGGAAAATCACATATCAAAACTTGGTCTAAATTGAAGAAACTGACGCCTGAGAGGTTTCTCCCTTACAACTGCAAGCATGATCATTACCTAAAGGTCACCTCTATGAGCTAGTGGGATGAGTGTTAAAAAATGCACGAGGAAGTTTGTGCAACTCTAAATCAGGAGTGGCTTAGAAGAGAAACCCAAGCATACAATGACAAGGTTTCTAAGAGGCCTTAATAAGCATTGCTAAGAAGGTTAGGGTACAACCTTATTAGACTTTTCAGGATGTGTGCAAGCTAGTCATCAAAGTTGAAAAACACTCCAAGAACAAGAGACTTTTCTGTGGGTCTTACTCATAACCAAGAACACAAGCAAAGCACTTTGCTCATCCTAAGTATGAGGCTGGTCCAAGAGACGATAAGAGCAAAGACAAAGGTAAGGGAATTGTTAAAGAGTTCCCTTACAAACTTGATGGTAAGAGATGCATTAAATACCAAGGGTATAGTCGCTTTCATGCTGTCTGCCCAAAGAAGAGAGCACTCACCATTAGAGACATTCAGGATATCGACTAGATTCACTTAGAAATAAGTGAGGAAGAGGAATACCAAAGAGAACACATTTTTCACTCACGATGTACCATCCAAGACAAGGTGTTTAGTGCGATCATTGATAGGGGTAGTCACACCAATGTGGTTTATGTCCATTGGATTGATAAACTCAAGCTACCTACTGTCCAACGCCCACAACCCTATTCATTTCATTGGCTTAAGAAAGGAAATAAAGTTCATGTGACTAAACAAACCTTGATTGCTTACTCCATTGATAACCTCAAGGATGAAGTACTTTGTGATGTTTTATCTATGGATGCATGTCATATGTTACTTGGTAGGCCTTAGGTTTTTGATAAAATTGTTATTCACCATGGAAAGACCAATATCTACTGCTTTGAATTCAATGCGCGTAGCTATACTCTATTCCCTTTGTCTCCAAGTCAAGTCCAACCTGGCATTAGGATAAACAGGGAGGGAAACACAAGTGATAAAGCCCTATTTCTGAGCGAAACATGGGTTGAGTGCTCCATAAGCAAAGGTGACACTGTTTATGCCTTGCTTGTGATAAAAAAAGAAGGGGAAGAGTCACCCAGGCATCCTTTGGCTCAGCCTATTATCCAAGAGTTTGAGGATGTCTTTTCTAACGACTTGCCCCCAGAATTTCCTCTACTTAGAGGTATTAAGCATTATATTGACCTACTGCCCAGAGCTACATTACTAAACAAGCCAGCTTATAAGTGTAATCCCACTACAACTGAGGAACTCCAAAAGTAAGTTCAAGAACTTATTGACAGGGGATGCACAAGGGAAAGCATGAGCCCTTGTCCTGTTCCAACCTTACTTCCTCAAGAAGGATGGAAGCATGGGGACGTGTTTGGATAGCCGTTCTGTTAACAACATCACAATCAAGTGTATGTATCCTATCCCTAGGCTTGATGACATGCTAGATGAGTTGCATGGTGCTAAGGTGTTTTTCAGACTCGATTTCAAAAGTAGAGACTATCAGAATTGGATGAGGGATGAAGATGAGTGAAAAACGGCCTTTGGAACTAGGCAAGGGTTGTATGAATGGCTAGTAATGTTATTTGGTTTGCCTAATGCCCCTATACTTTCATTCATAGAGATTGATGAATAAGGTCCTTAGACCTTGCGTAGATGACTTTGTTGTGGTATACTTTGATGATATTTTGATTTATAGCCGGAATGAGAGAGACCATAAGGAGCATCTGAAACAGGTATTCGGAGCTCTAAGATGGCAGAAACTTTATGCCAAGATAAAGAAGTGTGATTTTTCACTCCACAGCTCACTTTTCTTGGTTATGTGGTTTCACCCAAAGATATTCAGGTTGAACAAAGCAAGGTTGAAGCAATCCAAACTAGCCTCAACCCAAGACAATTAAGAGGTGAGAAGTTTTCATGGTTTGGCTTCTTTCTACAAGAAGCTCATTAGAGATTTTAGCTAAGTCATGGCCCATCACTGAGTCCATTAAGAAAGGAGTTTTTCAATGGTTCAAGGCTGCCTAGAGAGCCTTTGAAGAAATCAAATAGAAATTATGCCAGGCACTAGTCTTGGCCCTTCCAAACTTTAAAGATTTGTTTGAACTTGAATGTGATGCAAGTGAAGTTAGGATATAAGTTGTCCTCATCCAATCCAAAAGGCCCATTGCCTACTTTAGTGAGAAACGCAATCATTCTAGAAGCAACTACATCACCTATGATAAGGAATTCTATGCTATTATGAAGGCTTTGACTTATTGAGGCCATTACCTCAAGCTTAGACCTTTTGTGTTACATTCACACCATCAAGCACTCAACGATATTAATTGTTAGCACAAGTTGAATCTTACACATATTAAATAGGTGAAGTTTCTACAATCATTCAACTTTACTTACAAACACAGGAGTGGAAAAGAGAATGTGGTTGCGGATGGTCTTTTAAGAAGGTATAATTTACTTTCCATTTTGGAGGCTAAAGTGCTTGGATTTGATTCAATCCAAGGGATTTATAAGGAGGATCCAGATTTCTGGCTTTTGATGAAAGAAATCCCAAAAGACAGCCCCTACACCATTCAAGAGGGCTATCTTTTCAAGAGTAACAAGCTTTGCATTCTTAAGTGCTCTTTGAGAGAGCTACTGGTTTGAGTGGGTCATGGTGGTGCTCTAGCTAGCCATTTTGGCCTAAACAAGATAATTGATAACCTAAAGGAGCATTCCACTGGCCTAAGATGGGAGGGGACGTACACAAGATGATTCAGCTTGCTCCATTTGCCATAAAGCCAAGAGTCAATTCCACCAAGACTTATACACCCCACTGCCCATACCCTTGAGGCCTTGGGATGTTATAAGTGTGGACTTAATTGTGGCTTTCCCTGGGACCCAGAGAGGGAAGGATCCAATTATGGTGGTTGTGGATAGATTTTTCAAGATGACTTATTTTGTTTCGTACCATAAAACTACTGATGCAAAGTACATTGCCTAGATCTACTTCAAAGAGATCATTAGGATCTATGGTGTGCCTAAATCCATTCTTTCTGATCGAGATTCCAAGTTTCTATCCCACTTCTGGAGGAGTTTGTCAAAACTCTTAAGCACTAAACTTTTGTTTAGTATAGCCTAACATCCCCAAACTAATGGCCAAACAGATGTAACTAGCCGAACTCTCACTACTTTTGTTAGGAGTTTAGTGAGCAAAAGTTTGAAAGATTGGGATTTGAAACTGTCCCATGATGACTTTGCTTATAATAGGGCTCTATTCTATGCTATAAATAGGCCTAGCAGAACTAACCTGAGACCCAAGACCCGAATCGAATGACCCAAACCCATACCCAACCCGACATCCAAAATAGGCTCACCCAAAAGTGGACCACAAACTTAAATTGATCCGAATTGAACCATACCCAACTTGAAATTTTCTGCAAAGTTGCTTATTTTTGTATGATAAATGTAATGGAGCAAAAATCAATTAACATGAAGTTGACCTAAATCGAAGTTCACCAAGCCAAGCTAAACTAACCCGAAAGATCACTTAACTCGAAACATGATCCAACCCAAACTTAATCCGATCCGTACCCAAACCGAATGACCCATTTGTCAGGTCTAGCTGCAAAGCACTCTTAATTTTAGTACGTATACAGGGTAAATATCGTTATGCCCATTGACTTGCTACCCCTACCGAGTGAGTCAAGAATAAGCTATGATGCTAAGCTAATAGCCATAGAAATGAGAAGTTACATGAACAGGTGAAAAGTCATATTGAGAAAACCAATGCAGCTTACAAAGCAAGAGCAAACAAGCATAGAAAGAAAATAGAATTAAGTCTGAGAGATCTAGTTTGGTTACACCTCAGAAAGGAGAGATTTCCATCTAGAAGGAAAAACAAGCTTATGGCAAGAGGGGATGGACCATTCAAGATCATTGAAAGGGTGGGAGATAATTCCTACAAGCTACAACTCCCAGGAGACATGGCTGTTTTAGCCACTTTTAACATTGGTGACTTAGGTCTTTATGTGGAGGACTATTTTGAAGACCCCTTGGATTTAAGGCTAAATCTTTGTGAAGAAGGGGGGTTGATGCACAGAAAAATTCATTCCTAAATTTACGTTACTCTTAAACTTCCCCTAAAAATTAAGTTTTAAAACATTCTTTCTATTATCAAAAATTCTTTAACTTCCTTTTTTATTTCTTTTTTTTTTCTTCCATTGATTTTTACTAATCCCCCCAATTTCTACCTTGATAAAAATCAATACCGATGGCTCCACCTACCTCGATCCACCAAAGTCATCATCATTTTCAGTCGAAGAAGCAAACATTACCCATTTCCTCCTTGCTACCAGTCTTCCCCTTGAGTTACTTGCAGAAATTCTTCCTGCAGCTCCACTCACCTACATATTCCCTACAAATTTGTACAAGCCTCCAGATATTTCTCCTCTCAAGACTACCGTAGCTCCTTTCGACACCGTCAAAACTCCACCTTAAGACGAATACCGGTAGCCTCGTGCATCCAAAGCCCCCAAAGAAATCAGATTTCTTTTTAGACCTGGCATATGTCTAACCCCAGTTACTGTCTGCACTATCCCATCAAACATGCGAATTCGTACTGTTCCCACGTAACTCAACCCTGTGTACCGTTTGCCATATTGATAGTACTTTTTTTCCACATGGTTGATTCGTATCAAAGTACTTTCCAACTGAACACATGTGAAACAAACATCCAGAATTTAAGATCTAATCTAACGTTCCTAAACTTGTAGTTTTTGGTAGAAACACGACGCATCCATTAAAAGGTTCGATCCTTCTGTAATTCCGACTACTAATGGCTTCTCATCTCTTAAGTCCTTCTTCCGTTTGGGATAATCTCTCTTCATATGACCTTCCTCATTGCCATAGTAGCATTTGAACTTCCGACCACTCAATCTTGAGCATTTGAACCCTTCCTCATTCTCTTTTAACCGTCCTCGTCCCTGACTACGCTCTTTCGTAACCACGGCCACCTGACCATCATTTGAGAATCCGTTATTACCCCACTGAGTCTCATTCATCAATAAGGTGGCAACAACATCATAAAATTTTAAGGTCTCTTTTCTGAACAAAAGGGCGGCCACGATATTATCCAAAAATGAAGGCAACAAAGCTAACAAAAACAAGACTTTGTTTCCTCTTCAATCTTTGCCTCTGGAGAATCCAACTTCGTAGTTATCTTGCTGAATTCGTTTAGATGTTGACTGCAGTCCGCTTCTTCCGTCATTTGGAGATTAAACAATCATTTCTTCAAGTACAACCTACTTGTCAGTGATTTGGATTTGAACCAGCTCTCCAACTTGTCCCAGATATCTACTCGATCTGTCAAGCCAAGAACCTTCCGGAGAGTATTATTTGTAAGACATAATAAGATTGCACTTGTTGCCATGTCTTTCAAATCTTCCTACTCTGCCTTTGATATCTTCTCTAGCTTGTCTTTTTCCTGAATGCCATCCATGCATCATCTGTCATCTTTTTGGTCCTACGAGTCTTCAACTTAAATGCCTTTTTTGTTCCTTCCTGGGTCAGCAAACTTTTCACCAGTTGTTGCCACAAGGTGAAATTATCACGACCATCAAAAGGTTTGATCAAAATGCTCGAGCCTTTTACGATGCCATCCCATGTTTTTTTACTCTATTTTTTTCCTCTTACCACTTATGAACCCTCCTTCCTAGTGCAATCTCGCTCCGATACTACTGTTAGTTTTAAGCACGTAAGATCCAAAAAATATCAAGAATGCAACAAAATAAAGAAAGCTGACACAAGAAGAATTTGAGAGAAAAATTATATTCCCACCATTTTAGGATAATATACAAACAACTCTCCTCGTTTACAAGTGCCAATTACCAGACGCTTATAAATAAACTCTTCCTACATCCCCTACCCGGATGTGTTTTCCAATAACTAATTATCAATTGCTCCCTACACTCATCCCCTCTCACCAAGCTCCCTCTTGATATCTTTTCTGGTGGTGTCTTGTGTAGTTTATATGTATTTTCTGGTAGTGTCTTGTGTAGTTTATATGTATGTTGTTTTCAAAGGAAATTAATACCTCTATTTATAGGAGTTCGTGGAAGTTTCTTACCATATAAAAATTCATTCCTAAATTTACGTTACTCTTAAACTTTTCCTAAAATTAAGTTTTGAAATATTCCTTCCGTTATGAAAACTTCTTTTACTTCCTTTTCTTTTTCTTTTTTTTCCTTTCATTGATTTTTATCAATCTCAACAAGAAGTATCACAAACTACTTTCTAAACCATCCAACATGCTTCAGGTGTCGACACTTGGGTAGTTGTGAGGAAACTCTATAGGGGAATGAAGCTCAAACGGTTTAATGGTCTCCCAATGTGGACACTTTGACCATAGGAAAGATTACATGTTTACGGCTTACTTTTTCTTTTTTTTTTTCCTAAATAATTTTCAATCTACTCAAGTTTAATTTTGAACATAAATTTTCCTATAAAAAAAGGCACATGGATTTGGTCTTGTCTTTTTTTGGGGGTGGGGGGGGGGGAATTCATCTAGTACCTCACTAATGTCTAGAATATCTAGAAACTAAATATAACTTAAGAAACAAGAAAAAGAAAAGATTTCTTACAAATTAATGTATTGGTGTTACAAAATTGGATAATACGTTAGCAAAAGAAATTGAATGGATTAAGCACTCATATCTTTGTTGAAAAGACAAGAGTATATATTATTTTTGTAAACACTATTAATTATTACTATACTTGATTCATTTTAATTTAAAATATTGTATAGATTGAATAACTTTTTGAATTATAGTACTTTAAAAGTACCATAATTTAAAAAGCTAATGCTGAGGCAACATGCTGGTCATAGCTAATAGTTAATTAAGTCAAAAATCCTTGACTACAATTGATCAAAATCACAACTTTACATTTAGGATAAAAATACCTTATATAAAACTGTGCAAAAGTGATAGATATTGGCCAGTCATCACTGAACATGGACAAATATGGAAAATTACTACCCTTTTCCTGCATTTTCCACTTGCAATATAAGGAGGTATAGAATAGAGCAAAAAAGCGCAACAGAGGAAGCAGTACGTAATAAGAGAAACAAAAGTACATTTTTTCTCTATAAATTCTTAGATGAATTACATAAAAATTATAATGAGATAAATATCTTCAAAGGTGATTTACTTTACTTTGGGATTCTATATCCCACTATAAAAATATTTGTCTTGTAATATATTTTATAAGAGATGATCTTATACAAACTTATTTTTTTTTGGGAGCAAAACCTTTTTTTTTTATAGGTCAAAGAAAAATAAGAAGGCAAGGTATAAAAAGGAAAACGGCACGCGGCCGACGCAGAGTCCCAGAAAAGCCGAATCACACAAATTGTTAGGGTTAGGAGTTACTCCCTTTACCCTCTTTTTTTAAATTTTAAATCAAAATTACTCCCTTTATATATGGGGAGAACGAACAGTGAAGTGACTGAAGTCTATGAAGTGGCAATTGATTGGGATTTAGCTCTGTTCAACAGGGAGCGTTCACTGTATCAACTGCTTTACATCTAATTATCGAGTGAATTCGCTTCAGGTTATTATGATGTGTGGCAGATTATTGCTCAATTAATGCTCAATTTGATTCGCGCGAGTGATTAAGGTTTTCACCGGAACAAAAGAATTCAGGATTTCATCGTCAATTCATGAGGTATACTTCACCAATTGATTAAAGTTGACTTCTTTCTGCTCATAATTTGCTAATTCATGATAGTTTCTGTGCTTCAATAGTCATTCAGCAAATTCCAAAGCTTCATGGAAAGACAACTGCTTTTCGGGTTTAAGAGTTCGGAAGTTAAGATAATTTTAATCAATTACTGGTGCAAAATCATTGTCAAGTTTGTTCGCTACCTAGTTCTTAGAATGTAATTGAAGTATTATTCATTATCTTCAATTTCCAGGATTTAGTTGTCTCTTTTTATGTTTGGAATCAGCCTCTCTATGGGCAGAAATACTAGTAAAGGTAAGGTTGCTTACATCTGGATCTCCCCAGACCCAGCGAAAGCGGAACCCACACTGGGAGGAGTTGTTGTTGTTATTGTTGTTGTTGTTGTTGTTGTAATCGTCTCTTTTTATGCAAGCAAATTCATGTCTTTAATCACCATTTGGCGAGGGAGTGACTAGGGTTTTCAGTCCCGGGGAGATTTCAAGAGTTCAGTTCAAATTGATGAATTATGGTTTACGAATTGATTAAAGTTGACACCTTTGCTGCTGATATTTACTGATTCATGATAATTTCTGTGCTTCAATATTTATTCAGGCATAGCTGAAACTTTTTAATACAAAATAACTGTTTTACGAATTATAAGAGTTGAGTTTGAAAGTCGGATTCTTTTCATCAATTTGCAGTGATTAGTGATGCAAAATCATTGTGAAGTTTATTGGCTGCCAAGTTCTTAGAATGTAGTTTGAAGTATCATCAATGATCTTGAATTTCCAGAAAATATTTGCCTCTTTCTTGTTTTAAGCGATGAAGCTTGCAAATTCCTGTCTTGTTGGCAATTGCACTTTTAGAACTGAGTGCCAGTTTTGTCAACAGAGGTTTTGAGGGAATCCCCCCCCCCAAAAAAAAGGAGGGAAATTTTGATGTTACTTTCTTCATTTTGGTGCAGCCCTGATGGCTTTTTTCCCCCCTAATCTTGTGATCCTTTCTTCATTTTGGTAGCTTTGGATAGGCGTTATTTGAGCATGTTCACTGTGCTAAAAAAAATTTGGTGTTATTTCAGTAATCTTTTTTACTTACGAGAGGCAATTGGGCCACTGGTGGTGGTATTTGTGGCTGTCTCTCTGGGGTTCTGGCAGATATACAATTTTGTTCAGCAGATAGATGAGGTTGAACCTGCGGAGGTAATATGCTTTGTATTTTTGGAAGTAGTTTTGGTGTTAGGCCATTGAAAAAAAAAAATAAAATAAAAAATTCATGTTGCATATACTCTGGATATACTCTTTTGTGCTAGATACCTAATCAAGTTCCTTTTTTGTTGTTGTGATTAGTGTGGTCATGAGGATCACATTAGCAAATTGCCTGATGAGTTACTGGCAAACATCCTGTCTTTGTTGACAATCAAAGAGGCTGTGAGAACGAGTATATTATCTAGAAGATGGAGACATCTTTCCTCGTCCTTGCCTCATATCAATCTGGATTGGTTTGTCATGTCCGGTGCCCGTAGTCGTAGGGATTTAATTGGATTGAAGTCCGGTCGTTACAAAAATCCATTGATTGGGCATAAACCTTGTGTTTGTGCTCGTTATGCCGGTTCGTTCATAGATAATGTTTCTCAATTTTTGAAGGGGTACAAGAGTGAAAGGATTTTGTCCTTTGAGTTGTCATGCTGCCTTGGGAGAGAGTATGATGGGGTCCTTATGAATTGGATCAAATGTGCAGCTGCGGAGGATGTTGAAAAGCTTGGCCTGAAGTTTTTCTGTGGGGATTACCATGGCATAATGTCTTGAGGCATCCCAATATGTTTTGCACGCCTCTCTTCTTTCGAAATTGTCCAAGTTAAAGCATTTGAGTCTGCATGCCTGCTATTTAGAGCTTGATTCTATATGGACGTTTAACTCCCTTGTTATTCTGGATTTACATCGTGTATGTTTTTTGAAGAATGATGCTCAATGCATTTTGTCTAGTTGCTCAAGCCTAGAGGAGGTGTGATTTGTCTTGTGCCACCTACCTAGTAAGTTGTGTGTAGGCAATAATTTGCGGCAGTTGAAAATTCTATTGGTATCGCATTGCCAAGGCTTGGAGGACATTGAAGTTTGTGCTAGAAATGTCAAAACCTTTGAGTATTCGGGTGTTAGACTTGCACAATTAAAGTTCTCGAAAGATTGCAAGATAGAAAATGTCTTCTTGAAAACTGACGAAGGCGGAATGGACAGAATATTTGGTAATCTTTCTGCAGATCTTCCTCATCTCAAGAAAATGTTGCTCGCTGTACCTTCTTCTGTGGTATGTGCAAGTTTTAGATCTTCTTTCTAAAACATTGGTTTAACTTCTATCCTAGTACCTCAAGTTAATCCTCGGTATAGTTATGATATAAGCAAATCTGGTGTTTGCATTAAGAGATGGGAAATGAATTTTTTTTTTTTGGGGGGTTTGGGGGGTGGGTTGTCATGTTCTTCTGCGGTATGTGTGCAAGTTCTAGGTCTTTTTTTCTTCTTTTTCATTTTTCCGTTGGGGGGGGGGGGGGTGATGATTATGTACATGCTGTTAATGAAGATGGGTTGTGTGAAAAATATAGGTGATGCTTGAGGTACCAAGATTACTGTTCCTTTTTTTGGGGGAGATTATTAATGGGACTTGGTTTAATCTCTGTCCTATTATTTTTTTTTGGTTCTTTCAGCTGTATCGGATGCCGCCAAATCCATCAACCTTTTCCAGTGTTGAATGCTTGCATTTGTTTATTATTGAGCGGGATGATCAATCTGATATAGTAAAAGCTCTTCCTTCGCTTCTTAACTCCCTGCCGCAATTGCAGAAGCTTTTTGTACGGGTGAGTAACTGCTACCTATACCCCCCCTTCAGCCCTTGTTTATGCTTGCTTTGAAATGCCCGATAGGTACATTCCCCCCCCCCGGGGAAGGGGAAAGTATAAAAAACTGTTCATCTGCATTGTTCTTACTTTATCATTGGTCATGCAATGCCTACAATTTCGGACGTACATTCAAACTTGTTACAAACATTGGAATCATAAACCATTACAAGCAGTGGCTCCGCTTAATGTGCTTATTGCCTTATTTTGGTTATCAGATTTAAATATTTAAATCAAAATTTTATTGCGGTTTGAGGGTAAGCTTTTCTGATCTGTAGCAAGCCATGGTTGGCTGTTACTCAGACTGATTTGTGGTGCCTTGTCATCTTGCATTGTTGGATAAATTATTGCTGTTAGTTTCCAATTATTTCTTCATCATTGAATGGATCAGAGTTTCATGCTGATATTTTGGATTATATCTCTTTTATTCAGAATTCCATTTTAGATGTCAGATGGTTTATCATTGAATGAAGTGAACTTATCCCTGCTTATATTGTCCCCTAAGCACCCCGTCCCCCCAAAAGGTTCTTGATCATGGCATTCATGGACTTTGCATATTTTTAATGAGCCAATCATGTGAATTAGACTGATTATGCCATGTCAACTTGTGTGACTAATTTTTTTGGATTTGCTTATGCCTTAATGATTGATGTGTGAAGTTTTGTTTTGTTTTTGTTTTGGTTTCTTTTTAAATCAAGCATAACTCAACTGTACACATTCCAAAGAATTAGGGTGTGAGGAAGGGTTGGATGGGAGCAAACTTCAAGACTACATCTACAGATTTAAAGGCATCTTCTGATGATGATCTTTAACGTCTGCAAAAGAAAACAAAATAGTGGGTTCTTATTAGTGACGATAAAGGCAATAAAAGCACATAATATATAAGTGATGACACAAATAAAGAAATATGTGTACCTAAAAGATCCATTGCATATTTGCATCTACCCCACTACTAATGGATCCTAAGTACCTCTTCATTCTAAGATGATATCAGGCATGAGGTCTAGGTGCATCATGTTGTCTTTGGTAGGGTGTAATGGAATTAATGCTATGCATTGTCTCACCAAACATAGTTTGGTTGTTGATTACATTGAATTGCTTTCATATGCCTCACCAAACATAGCAACACTATGTCTATCATTCCTCTTCAGGACATCCTCAGTTGCATGTTCCCATCCAACTGAATGAGTACTCTTAGCACATGCACTATAATATATGGGACATGTGTAACCTATTCAATGCAGTTGTCATGATCTTGTCACCTGTTGGAACCACTTTGTCTGTAATCAGCTTGATTCGCGTGTTATCATTGTTTAGCCTTGTTTAGCCTCGTTTCTTCTGCAGTTTGTCTTGTACTGGAAAACAACAAATTGATTTCCTAACATGCATGCCTTCCAAGTGTGCTTCCTTGAAGCTTCAGATTATGACTTAAAATAGCTTCATGCCTTCGCAATTGGCATATTATGGATTGGCCCCTAGGTTTTGCAATGAAGGAAGATACTCTTCTTTTACTCATCATGGGGCACCTTTCTAGTTGCATTATGCTAACAAATAGTCTAGTTAAACAAATTGTCGTATTGTTCTATTTCACTTTCGAGCTGTGTCATATGGGCTATGGTCCCCAGTGTTCTATCGTTATATCTCAGTCTTTCTCATTATCTCATTGCCTTCTTAATGTCCTTGAACTCTATGCTGTGGTGGTATTTCTAACCCTCCTGACATTCTTGTGGCATAGCGTCCTGATTCAAAGGACATAGGTGCGTGCCTTCCTGTCACATTGATGAGTTCATGAAATAACCTCAGCATGACTATGATATCCTTGACCATTGCTAACGAAATGCTTCATTTGATGCAACTTGTTCACTTGGTCCTCTCCCTCTCTCTTTCTCTTCCTATCCCTCCCCCCTTGTCTCGTCTTTCTCTTATAAGCTATGTTTCTCTTGCTCTAATGTTTAAACATTACTGAGCTTTGATAGGCTTAGCGCTTGACCTTTTACTATCTTGGTCTCTTTCATTTTAAAGGTTGCAAATATAGTTGCATAGGAATTCGTGACATGAAAATTTTCACAAAGCCTTCTGGCTTCATGTAATATTCTCGTTTCACCTTTTACAATGTGAATAATGATTTGAGCACACATGTCTCTTCTGGTATGTTTCTATAGTCGTAAAGAAAAGTTTTAGAAAATAAGTTCGGACGATCTGGAGAAGAGTGTCAATATAGACAGAGAGAGACATACAGATAATGGTGGCGCTTAGGACCTCTTGTGTTGTTTTACTACGATTTGGTTGGATATGTGATTTAAAGGTCAACATTCTTTTGAGCAACTAGTAGGAATTGTGCAACTCCATGCCAGTGCAAAAAAATATTTCCGGGTAACAGCTTTCTGGACTTCATTTTGCAACTAAGGTTAGATTGTTAAAATTATTAATTGATAAAATATTTTAACATATATGCGAAATCAAAGATAGAGGTAGACTTGATGCTCAGTGGAGGATGTAGAAATTTTATAGTGTGTAAACTTTTGAGCTGCTTGGGGCTTTGGTGAGGTGGATTGTATTTCTTTCTTTTGTTCCTTTGGGTTTTTTTTTTTTGGGGAGGGGGGGATTTGCTGTTCGATTGTGGCAGCCTTATCACTTAAGGGTGGTGCTCTTTCCACTTTGAAACTTGTTCTCAGCTCCCTACTTGACAAAGGGGAAAAAGGAAAAGAAAAGAAAAAGAAAAGAAAAGATGCACCTGACAGTGAAGTCATGAATTTATTTCGTTGTACTGCAACCCCCCCTCCCCAAAATGCACAGAAGTGACCTTTTTTATTTGTTGAGAAAGGGACAAAACATACTAGAAGCGCTTGTTCATGTTTGTAGTCATCCTTGGATCAGTTACTCTTCACATCTCACACATGTAAATGTTTTTGCAGATGCCAAATGGTTTCGAGTGGGGAACCACAGAAGAGAACCGCGATTTATGGGTCCATAGCCATCTTAAAGAAGTTGAAATTGGTTGTTTCCATGGGGTCCCCAATCAATTAAGTTTTGCTATTTATTTGTTGAGAAGCGCAATTGCGCTTGAGCAGATGGTCCTTGACAAATGCGTTTGGAAGTATGTTAAATGTGGCCTTTGGGCGTGTGATGGATGTGGTGAATGGGCACATGATCGTATGCCTCTATTTCACTATTTGTGTGGACGACTGGAGAGAGAAGCGCGGTCTAAAAATGGGAAAATCATTTTTAACTGATTAATATGTATGTATTATGTTTGATTTGTTTGTTAATGTAGTGATCTAATCAGAAATGTGTAGACTGATCGTGTGGAGTAGACTATTGGTATTTGACATCGTAATTTGTTTAGTTCGTTGAATGATTTATATCATGAATATCTTTTTGTGTTTCCATTGTATGATAAAGGCCTTGTTTAATTTCGCGTTTTTTAGAATTTAGTTAAGTGCTTACATTTTATTACAGCTTCTTACATCTCCTTACAGCTCCTTACATTTTTAACATAATCTTTACATCTTTTTACATTTCCTTACATCTTCATAAATCTTCTTACATCTCATAGATTTTCTATAATATTCATTTATTTTAGTTATCGAAATTTATATATTTTTTAATGATACTACCAACATGCAAAATTTATAAATATCTTATGAACACAACATTTAAATAAACATAAAAACATAATATAATGACGTAAATTATATTTGAGTTTCGACATGAAATATATATTATTATAGATGATAATACATTTATTTATATTTAAAATTATTTACTTAAAATAGGAATTTATTTGAATAGTTGTATTCAATTTTGTCAAAAAAGTTTTTTTTTGGTTATACTTTGCTTATTCGATCAAACTAATGTTCTTATACAAAATCTTGGACGAAATTTTATTCATCAAATTTATGGGGATTAATATATTTTATTGTTGTGTAATTAACTTAACTAATTGTTTATTTTTAATAAGTATATTATTTTAATATTATTATTTTTCATCCAAAACGTGCATTGTAAAATAAATTACACCATACAACTCTTCAACAATTCAACAACTCCTTACATCCATCCTTACAGCTCCTTACAGCTTCTTACATTTTTTTATAATTCCTTACATCTCCTTACAGCTCCTAACATATCCTTAAATCTATCTATATATCTAAAACGCGAAATAGAACAGGCCCAAACTATGAAAGACTGGATACTGGAAATTATCAACCATTCCATACATTAACAGGCTTTATGTGGTGGCGAACCAATTGGTGTAAACATAACACTCCTGGGATTTTTCAAGTTGCATTCATAAATTGACAGCATATATATATATATATATATATATATATATATATATATATATATATATATATATATATGTATATATATTTATATATATATATATATATATATATATATATATAAATATGCATATAT
>JAKOGI010003767.1:0-7500 GCA_029747015.1 Carnegiea gigantea
GTTCTTTTTGTGAGGCCTTTTGTCTTCCAAAGTTAGAAGTTCCATCTGTCAAAACACGAAGAAAAACTCAAATTACTAAGAAGAAACCATATGCTACAAGAAACCCAACTTATAAAAATTTAAGTCCTAAAAAGCCTACTCCAAAAAGAAAAACTGATAATACTAATACTTGTTATAAGTGTGGTAAATTAGGCCACTATGCAGCAAATTGTAAAGTTAAAAAGAAACTCAATGAAATCTGTGCAGAACATCCAGACATTCAAAAAAAATTAATTACCTTATTTGAACTCAAAGATACGCCTAATCAATCGGAAAATTCATCATCCTCCTCTGATTATGAAAATAATGTTATTAATGAACTAGAAAGTGATTCAAGTGAATATTCATCAGCTAATGAGTCTTCACGATTATGCTATAAGTGTATTAATGTCATAACCACTAATAATAGTGAAAAGGAATTTTTATTAGATTTAATTGAACAAATTCAAGATACCGAATTAAGGAAAGAGTATTTACAAAAACTCAAAGGTATATTAATAAAAGAAGATTCTTTAGAACCTCCTCATAAAGTAAGTATCAATAAAATATTTAAAACACGTGAGATTCCAAATATTCTAAAGGAAGTTAACATTCAAGAATTAAAAAACGAAGTTAATATATTAAAAGAACACATTAAAAATTTACAGAAAGATTTATGTTCATTACAAACAAAAGATCTTGAATTAGAAGCAAGATTAACATTAATAGACAATAGTCCTTCTCCTCCAAACATTCACTTACAGGACACTCCTACGGATCCACAATTTGTTTCAACTATTAATCAAATAAATTTCCAAAAATGGTATATTCCTATTACTCTTAAAATTAAAGATAGTTTCGAGTGCAATACTATTGCTATATTAGATAGTGGTGCAGATCAAAATTGTATTCAAGAAGCATTAATTCCCTCAATATATTATGAACGGACAAAAGAACGACTCCGTACTACTAATGGTATGGCATTACAAGTTAAGTATAAATTATCTAATGCTTACATATGCAATCAAGGATATTGTTTCAAAAATTCATTCATTTTAGTACAGGATATGAGTCAAGAAGTTATTTTTGGAACTCCTTTCCTTTCTCAAATTTATCCATTTAAAGTTGATCAGAGAGGTGTACATACAGAAATTATGGACGCCACAATATCCTTCAAATTTGTCAATTCTATTTATCAAAACAATTTACCTTTATTACAAAATGCTTCAATAACAAAGCAAATTAACGTAGTTGAATGTAATAATCCAAAGTACTGGTATAAATTAGAACAACGTGACCTCATTCAACGACTCAACAATGATCAAAAGGAATTGCAAGAAATAAATAAACAACTAGAAGAATTAACCATTAGCTTACGCAATCATATAATTTCAATAGATTTCAAAGACTTTTATACAACATGGTTACATAAGTATCATCAATTAGCTTGCCAGCGTCATGATTTAGAAAAAACCATAGACTATTGGCAAACCAATCTTAGAGTACTCAATACCGGCATAGGACAATATCAAATCATCTAGTTTACACCCATTCAATGCGGAGTAACATATTTTCAAAACTATTTTTCAACAGATTTTTAAACAAAACAAGTTTTCAACACCTTGATAAAGCATTTCCTTACTCTAACTACCATCATTTATTTTCAGCCATCAACACTTCAAACATCTCAGTCCTTTACCATGAATACTCAACCCCATCTTCCCTTTACAGTCCCTGATCCAACTCAAACCTCAATTCAACATCCTTCATCGTGTACTCAAATATTTTCTTCTGAATTACCAAATTTTCCACATGAACCACTTCTATTTTATCTGCGTGACCAAGACCTCTACTATACATCGTTCTATGGACCACGCTACAATGAAAGTGCTATCTTCATTGATTATCAAGACTGGTATAATTCCTCTGAAATATTATTTTACAGTTATCTCAAACTCATTAAAGCTTATCAAACGCTTGTTCAAGATGTCAACAATCATCCAGTTCTCATCGTTATGCCTACTGGATATATTAATTATTTCAAATGGTTCCACAAACACCTTGAATATTGGACAACTTTTGAACCACATATTTTCAAATTTGTTACGAAAATGTTCCCTGATGTTCATATTTGCCCAGTTGATCAAAGTCATACTCAAGTCCTCATACCATTATACTATCCATTCTAAATCGATGCTTCCTGTCTTATTCACACTCCATATGGTCTACGGTGCAAATATCTACAAGATGATTATTTCCATTTTCGCTACTAATTAATCCCTGATCAATTAATCCTCATGCGTTGAGTAGCTTTTCTACTCTTCGTTATTATTCAAAAAAAAAAAGAGAAAAAGAAAAAAGACAATTATCAAAACAAAATTAAGAAAAGAGCCCGCAAAGGTCACGGCCTTTGGCAAAAGTAAGGGGCATTATTTCTTTACGTAGTTTTTGTTTTGCAGGATTCCATACATGCATTCAAGCCATCCACTTGGCCAAGCTCAACTCATTGAATAATTCAAAGTCTACACATGATCTAAGAACAATCAATTCACTACCCACCTTGCACGGCAAAGATGAATAATTCGACAAAGGTGGCTAGCATTTATTAAGGCAATTCAACGTGTCACCACTCAATTCAAGCATGCCAATGACTCATCAAGACAAGCAATGACTCAACATGACAAGTAATTATGCAAGGACATGACTCATCATCATGTTTGCATCCAAGGCAATGACTCATCCCGACAAACAATTCAAGACATCAGAACAATTATTCAAGAATACTGTTCAAGAAGACAGCTCATCAGAATACTGTTCAAAAAGGACAATAATTCAAGAATAGTCCAAGGTCCATTATTACTCAGCACTGTTCCACTTTTGACGTGGCTTCAGTCCAAGTTCAACACCAAGCAACAACAATTGAAGATCGTCGGCAGCAATTATCAACACCAGATTCAATCTTTATCGTCTACTTGTACACATTTAATTCCATCTTGTATTCTATAAATAGATACTCAATAGCGTTGTATTAGGCATCATCACAAAAATCGTGTAATCGTATAATTTACAACAGCTCAAAAATCACTACAAGCCCTTCTCAACCTTCTCTCTCAAAAAACCTTGTATTCCATCTCCTCCTGTATCAAGTTTATTAATTCAAATCGAAGTAAGTTTTATTCATCTCCCCTTTGTTCATTTCAATTCTGTTATTTTGAAATTCGTTTCTGCATTTCAAAAATACTTTCTTGCTTCATATCAATTTGCTGCTCCGCTCCCCTGCATTAATCCACACCTAGGCCTTAGCTATTACCCGGCCTAGGTCGATCCTGCTCCTCCTGTCGGGTAATAGCTAAGGCCTAAGTGTGGATTAATGCAGGGGAGCGGAGTAGCAAATTGATATGAAGCAGGAAAGTATTTTTGAAATGCAGAAATGAATTTCAAAATAACAGAATTGAAATGAACAAAGGAGAGATGAATAAAACTTACTTCGATTTGAATTAATAAACTTGATGCAGGAGGAGATGGAATACAAGGTTTTTTGAGAGAGAAGGTTGAGAAGGGCTTGTAGTGATTTTTGAGCTGTTGTAAATTATACGATTACACGATTTTTGTGATGATGCCTAATACAACGCTATTGAGTATCTATTTATAGAATACAAGATGAAATTAAATATGTACAAGTGGACGATAAAGATTGAATCTGGTGTTGATAACTTGTGCCGACAATCTTAATTTATTGCTGCTTCGTGTTGAACTTTGACTGGAACCACGTCAAAAGTGAAATAGTGTTGAATAATAATGAACCTTGGACTGTTCTTGAATTATTGTCCTTCTTGAACAGTATCTTGATGAGCTGTTCCGAACAGTGTTTAGATAAGCTGTCGTGAACAGTACGCTTGAATAATTGTTCTGATTGTCTTGAATTGTTTGTCGGGATGAGTCATTGCTTGGGATGTAGACATGATGATGAGTCATGTCCTTGCATAATTACTTGCCGTGTTGAGTCATTGCTTGTCTTGATGAGTCATTGGCATGCTTGAATTGAGTGGTGACACGTTGAATTGCCTTAATAAATGCTAGTCACCTTTGTTGAATTATTCATCTTTGCCGTGCAAGGTGGATAGTGAATTGATTGTCCTTAGATCATGTGTAGACTTTGAATTATTCAATGAATTGAGCTTGGCCAAGTGAATGGCTTGAATGCATGTATGGAATCCTGCAAAACAAAAACTACGTAAAGAAATAATGGCCCTTACTTTTGCCAAAGGTCGTGACCTTTGCGGGCTCTTTTCTTAATTTTGTTTTGATAATTGTCTTTTTCTTTTTCTCTTTTTTTTTTGAATAATAACGAGGAGTAGAAAATCTACTCAGCGCATGAGGATTAATTGATCAGGGACTAATTAGTAGCGAAAATGTAAATAATCATCTTGTAGATATTTGCACCGTAGACCATATGGAGTGTGAACAAGACAGGAAGCATCGATTTGGAATGGATAGTGTAATGGTATGAGGACTTGAGTATGACTTTGTTCAACTGGACAAATATGAACATCAGGGAACATTTTTGTAACAAATTTGAAAATATGAGGTTCAAAAGCTGTCCAATATTCGAGGTGTTTATGGAACCATTTGAAATAATTAATATATCCAGTAGGCATAACGATGAGAATTGGATGATTGTTGATATCTTGAACAAGCGTTTGATAAGCTTTAATGAGTTTGAGATAACTGTAAAATGATATTTTAGAGGAATTATACCAATCTTGATAATCAATGAAGATAGCACTTTCATTGTAGCGTGGTTGAACTTTGATTGGAACCACGTCAAAAGTGAAATAGTGTTGAATAATAATGAACCTTGGACTGTTCTTGAATTATTGTCCTTCTTGAACTGTATCTTGATGAGCTGTTCCGAACAGTGTTTAGATAAGCTGTCGTGAACAGTACGCTTGAATAATTGTTCTGATTGTCTTGAATTGTTTGTCGGGATGAGTCATTGCTTGGGATGTAGACATGATGATGAGTCATATCCTTGCATAATTACTTGCCGTGTTGAGTCATTGCTTGTCTTGATGAGTCATTGGCATGCTTGAATTGAGTGGTGACACGTTGAATTGCCTTAATAAATGCTAGTCACCTTTGTTGAATTATTCATCTTTGCCGTGCAAGGTGGGTAGTGAATTGATTGTTCTTAGATCATGTGTAGACTTTGAATTATTCAATGAGTTGAGCTTGGCCAAGTGGATGGCTTGAATGCATGTATGGAATCCTGCAAAACAAAAACTACGTAAAGAAATAATGCCCCTTACTTTTGCCAAAGGCACCGACCTTTGCGGGCTCTTTTCTTAATTTTGTTTTGATAATTGTCTTTTTCTTTTTCTCTTTTTTTTTTTGAATAATAACGAGGAGTAGAAAATCTACTCAGCGCATGAGGATTAATTGATCAGGGACTAATTAGTAGCGAAAATGGAAATAATCATCTTGTAGATATTTGCACCGTAGACCATATGGAGTGTGAACAAGACAGGAAGCATCGATTTGGAATGGATGGTGTAATGGTATGAGAACTTGAGTATGACTTTGTTCAACTGGACAAATATGAACATCAGGGAACATTTTTGTAACAAATTTGAAAATATTAGGTTCAAAAGCTGTCCAATATTCAAGGTGTTTATGGAACCATTTGAAATAATTAACATATCCAGTAGGCATAACGATGAGAACTGGGTGATTGTTGATATCTTGAACAAGCGTTTGATAAGCTTTAATGAGTTTGAGATAACTGTAAAATGATATTTCAGAGGAACTATACCAGTCTTGATAATCAATGAAGATAGCACTTTCATTGTAGCGTGGTCCATAGAACGATGTATAGTAGAGTTCATGGTCACGCAGATAGAATAGAAGTGGTTCATGTGGAAAATTTTGTAATTCAGAAGAAAATATTTGAGTAGACGATGAAGGATGTTGAATCGGGGCTTGAGCTGGATCAGGGACTGTAAAGGGAAGATGGGGTTGAGTATTCATGGTAAAGGACTGAGATGTTTGAAGTGTTGATGGCTGAAAATAAATGATGGTTGTTAGAATAGAGAAAATGCTGTGCAAAGGTGTTGAAGATTTGTTTCGATCAAGAACTTAATCCAAATGTTTATTAAAACCTACTTTATAACTTCAATAAAATCCTGAAAGTAGCTAAGAGTCATGATTCAATGTCAAAATCAAAGGTAGACAAAATAGCTTGCCAGCGGGCGAATATTTGTTTAGAAACAATGTTTTGAACATCCTTTTGGAGAATTTCTTTTGCAGATTTGCAATCTATGCAAAGAAGAAATTTTTTATTAAATAAATCATCTTGAAATTTGGAGATACATAAAACGATTGATAAAATTTCTTTTTTGATTGTCGAATAATTCTTTTGAGTGTCATTCCAAATGCCGGAATGGTAGCGGACTATTTGTTCGACAGAAGCAGAGGGGAGTCGCTTCTGTTGAAGGATGCCGCCGTAGCCTATGTCAGAGGCATCGGTTTGGACTATCATGAAGGCATTTGGGTGGGGTATTCCAAGACATGGTAAGGTTTTGACTCTTTGTTTGAGTATCTTGACAATATTAGTATGTTCTTCAGACCATGGAGGGGAATCCTTTCTTAATCTTTTGTAGAGAGGTTCACAAAATTGCCTTAATTTTGGGAAGAATTCAGACACATAATTAAGACAACCCAGAAAACGTTGTAGTTGAGTTTTATCTTTGATTTCGTCTGGAAATTTATCTGCAAATTCAATTGCTCTAGCGATTGGGTGTATAGTGCCTTGATAGATATCATGTCCTAAAAATCGAATTTTGGTTTGGAATAGTTTCATCTTTGGTGCTGGTACAACTAAGCCATTCTTTTTTATAACGAGTAAAAAGGTATGAAGATGTTTAAAATGCTGATCAATACTATTGGAATAGACGAGAACATCATCTATATATACAATTGTGAAATGAATGTAAGGATTAAAAATATCATTCATAATGTTTTGAAATTCAGAAGGTGCGTTCTTTAGGCCAAATGGCATGACATTCCACTCATAATGTCCGAATGGGACGGTAAATGCGGTTTTATATCTATCTTCCTCTTTAATTTGAATCTGCCAAAAACCACTTTTCATATCGAATTTTGAGAATATTGTTGCCTCATATAAGCGATTGAGTAAGTCACGTTTATTAGGAATGGGATATTGGATCCATTGTAATACTTTGTTTAAAGGTTTATAATTAATAACTAAACGAGGGACACCTCGCTCCTTTTCAGCTTGATTATTAACATAAAATGCTGCACAGCTCCAAGGGAACTTAGATGGTCTAATTAATCCCTTTTTTAATAAGGTTTCTATTTCCTTTTTACAGAAATCAAGGAGTTCTTTATTCATTTGAATGGGTCTAGCTTTAGTTGGAATATTTTTTTCAGAGAAATCCTTTTCATAAGGAAGTGATATGATAT
>JAKOGI010003767.1:10000-42611 GCA_029747015.1 Carnegiea gigantea
ACAAATTGTGGATCCGTAGGAGTGTCTTGTAAGTGAATGTTTGGAGAAGAAGGACTATTATCTATTAATGTTAATCTTGCTTCTAATTCAAGACTTTTTGTTTGTAATGAACATAAATCTTTCTGTAAATTTTTAATGTGTTCTTTTAATATATTAACTTCGTTTTTTAATTCTTGAATATTAACTGCCTTTAGAATATTTGGAATCTCACGTGTTTCAAATATTTTATTGATACTTACTTTATGAGGAGGTTCTAAAGAATCTTCTTTTGTTAATATACCTTTGAGTTTTTGTAAATACTCTTTCCTTAATTCGGTATCTTGAATTTGTTCAATTAAATCTATTAAAAATTCCTTTTCACTATTATTAGTGGTTATGACATTAATACACTTATAGCATAATCTTGAAGACTCATTACCTGATGAGTATTCACTTGAGCCACTTTCTAGTTCATTAATAACATTATTTTCATAATCAGAGGAGGATGATGAATTTTCCGATTGATTAGGCGTATCTTTGAGTTCAAATAAGGTAATTAATTTTTTTTGAATGTCTGGATGTTCTGCACAGATTTCATTGAGTTTCTTTTTAACTTTACAATTTGCTGCATAGTGGCCTAATTTACCACACTTATAACAAGTATTAGTATTATCAGTTTTTTCTTTTGGAGTAGGCTTTTTAGGACTTAATTTTTTGTAAGTTGGATTTCTTGTAGTATATGATTTCTTCTTATTAATTTGAGTTTTTCTTCGTTTTTTGACAGATGGAGCTTCTAACTTTGGAAGACAAAAGGACTCACAAAAAGAACCTAACTCTTTTCGCTTGGCGGCATTATCTGTTGAATATCTGGCTTGTAATTTTAATTCATTGCATAAAGAAATTCCTTCTTTTTTAATAAAGCTTAATAATTGACCAAACGTAATTTGTTCGAATGGAATAGGGCTTTTAGCAATGAGTTCACTTAATTTATTGAATATTCGTTGAGAAAATAAGGATGGTAATCCTGAGATGAATTTTTCCTTCCAATAGGGTTGACGACAGTCTTCCCTTTTTAATAGATATGTTTAAAATGTATCTTTGTACCAATTATAGTCTTCTAGAGTTGGGCACCTTCGATTTGTTAAAATAATATCTGCTGCGGCTGTAATATCTTTTGGACTTCCAAGAAAATTAGTAACTATTGTATAAATCAATGTTTCTATATTGTCCAGTTGTCCTTGAGAATTAGTATGCGTTCTAATTTTAGTACGTTCATCTTCTTGAATATAATTTTCCCACCAATTTTTGAGTATACCAGTGAATCCTGATGTTAATAAATCAAAAACGTGTAAAACTGTTGCATGTTTAGTTGAATAGGCTGTATAAGCAATTAACATTCTTTGAAGGGTTATGAATATTTCATGGTTACTACGACCATCTATATTCCATTCATATATTGAATCACCAGCAAAGTTTTCAGTAATTATTGTTTTTGCACTTTCAAGGTGAAGATCTGGAGGAGTTTGTTTGGAGTAATAGGGAATTTTCTTTTTATATATTTTATCAATATTTTGGAAATCATCATCTAGTTGAGATAAATCTTTTTCTAAAATATTAACTGTACTTCTGACGGAATTAGATGTTGAAGTCTCTGCTTCCTTTAACTTTTCTTCTATTTTTGAAATCAATGGAGTATTAGCATCTGGGAGTTCTAATTTATTTGAACGTCTTATTTTGAATAAAGGTTTTGCATTTTCATCTAAAAAGTTTGGTTTGTCTCTCTTAGTATCATTAATATCTAAGTTTTCTAATTTTTCAGTTAATGAATCAACTTCTTGTTTTTTAACAATTGCTTCAACTTGAGTAGGGACCATATTGACTTGTTGAGACACTGTATGTAATACTTGATTTGTATATTTAGTTTGATGATATACCTTTTTAATATCACTTAGCATTACTTGACCTTGCATTTAAATCTTCATTGAATATTCATCTATTTATAGAATACAAAATCTTGTTCACACTCCATATGGTCTACGGTGCAAATATCTACAAGATGATTATTTCCATTTTCGCTACTAATTAATCCCTGATCAATTAATCCTCATGCATTGAGTAGCTTTTCTACTCCTCGTTATTATTCAAAAAAAAAAGAGAAAAAGAAAAAAGACAATTATCAAAACAAAATTAAGAAAAGAGCCCGCAAAGGTCACGGCCTTTGGCAAAAGTAAGGGCCATTATTTCTTTACGTAGTTTTTGTTTTGTAGGATTCCATACATGCATTCAAGCCATCCACTTGGCCAAGCTCAACTCATTGAATAATTCAAAGTCTACACATGATCTAAGAACAATCAATTCACTACCCACCTTGCACGGCAAAGATGAATAATTCAACAAAGGTGGCTAGCATTTATTAAGGCAGTACAACGTGTCACCACTCAATTCAAGCATGCCAATGACTCATCAAGACAAGCAATGACTCAACACGGCAAGTAATTATGCAAGGACATGACTCATCATCATGTCTACATCCCAAGCAATGACTCATCCCGACAAACAATTCAAGACAATCAGAACAATTATTCAAGCGTACTGTTCACGACAGCTTATCTAAACACTGTTCGGAACAGCTCATCAAGATACTGTTCAAGAAGGACAATAATTCAAGAACAGTCCAAGGTTCATTATTATTCAACACTATTTCACTTTTGACGTGGTTCCAATCAAAGTTCAACACGAAGTAGCAATAAATCAAGATTGTCGGCACAAGTTATCAATACCAGATTCAATCTTTATCGTCCACTTGTACACATTTAATTCCATCTTGTATTCTATAAATAGATACTCAATAGCGTTGTATTAGGCATCATCACAAAAATCGTGAAATCGTATAATTTACAACAGCTCAAAAATCACTACAAGCCCTTCTCAACCTTCTCTCTCAAAAAACCTTGTATTCCATCTCCTCCTGTATCAAGTTTATTAATTCAAATCAAAGTAAGTTTTATTCATCTCTCCTTTGTTCATTTCAATTCTGTTATTTTGAAATTCGTTTCTGCATTTCAAAAATATTTTCCTGCTTCATATCAATTTGCTACTCCGCTCCCCTGCATTAATCCACACTTAGGCCTTAGCTATTACCCGGCCTAGGTCGACCCTGCTCCTCCTGGTATCAGAGCTAGGTTGGTGCCCTTAGGTAGTGTCACGCCGTGGCTAGCGTTGGTCAGCTGTTGGTCAGCCCCAGTAAGTCCGTTGGTCATGCCAGGTGAGGTGGTCCCGGTGGGGTGGTCACAGTGGTCCCGGTCGGATGTGCATGACTCTTATCTAAGTGTTCCAACGTAACTCAGATGGCCTCTTGGGTTAGAGATCGTCTTAGTTTAGGTAGTAGTAGGAACTCAAATGTGGTAAACGGTAGGAAAGTTAGTTGTCAAATTGATATGGATACTTGGAAAATTCCAACACCTTTTGCAATCAACGAAGATTACTTACGTCAAGATTTCAATTCAATAAAAAACAAAGTCAAAAGGGAATGGTTCCTTTCACACTTTGATTTAAAAGCTCAAGCATTCATTAGGCAAAATTGGTATTCATTTATGGAAAGACACCAAGTCAATATTCCTTTCTTTAATTGGTGGGCTATGTTTGCCTTAGATAATAATCTTTCAGACCCATTCCAAGTTAGTGAAATAAACACTAATATTAATTTTGCAAAAAAATGGACCCTCTTAAATGGTCAAACACTACTTTCAAAGATTGCAATTAAAAGATATCAAGAAAAGTATCGATATATTCATTTTGGCATGATTCAAATTGCACTCAAACCTTTGACAAGATTAGGATTAGATTGTCCTATGTTCATGGCCTTAAGAGACAATAGGTTAATACGTTACAAGGATTCGTTATTAGCCATGATTGAAACTAATATTTGCAATGGTCCCATATACTTTAATTGTTGCCCAAATTATTAAGTAGATTTAAATGATCCGTGGATCATGGATACCTTAGTTCTAGATATCCATCTTCCTAATATTCAAAATGATTTAAAGGTTCAATTTCGTGAACTTTCCAGAAATTTTGCTATTACTTACAGAGTATATTTCAAGCTACTTTCATCTCAACTTAATCAAAAATGTTTATTAAAACCTACTCTAGATGAAACCATACTACTAAAAGCTGAATCAGATAATTTACTACCTTTACTCCTAAATTATTAAAGTGAAATGAAATTACTATTCCTCAAGAATTTATAATTCAAAATACCAGGCCACCAGAAACATATTGCTCAAAAGAATGTTCAACAAATCGTAGAAGAGCCTGATGGTAGAGTACTAATAATATTTAACTCAACTAAAGAGCGAAGTTTATCTTCAAATCTTTAGACAACTTAGAACCCCTCGACTTCATATTCAATGCCTTCTAGGTCAACTAGCTATGATATTCAAAAGATAATCACATAGAAGATACTCAATAGCGTTGTATTAGGGATCATCACAAAAATCGTGTAATCGTATAATTTCAACAGCTCAAAATCACTACAAGCCCTTCTCAAACCTTCTCTCTCCAAAAAACCTTGTTTTCCTCTCCTCCTGTATCAAGTTATTAATTCAAATCGAAGTAAGTTTTATTCATCTCTCCTTTGTTCATTTCAATTCTGTTATTTTGAAATTCGTTTCTGCATTTTCAAAATATTTTCCTGCTTCATATCAATTTGCTACTCCGCTCACCGCATTAATCCACACTTAAGCCTTAGCTATTACCGGCCTAGTCGATCCTGCTCCTCCTGGTATCAGAGCCAGGTTTGGTGCCCTTAGTATTGCACCCGTGGCTAGCATTGGTCACTGTTGGTCAGCCCAGTAAGTCCGTTGGTCAGCCCAGGTGAGGTGGTCCCGGTGGGGTGGTCCCAGTGGTCCCGGTAGGATGTGCATGACTCTAACTAAGTGCTCCAATGTAACTCAGATGGCCTTTTGGGTTAGAGATCGTCTTAGTTTAGGTAGTAGTAAGAACTCAATGTGGTAAACAGTAGGGAAGTTAGTAGTCAAATTGATATAGCTAATTGGGAAATTCCTAAACAAAAAATAGAAACGATTATCAAATAGGTAAGTTTGATTTCAATACGGCTTTATCAATAAAAGATCATGAGGAAACTTTTAGTTTAGATGAAGAATTTCAACTATTAAACTACTTTCAAAGATTGCAATTAAAAGATATCAGAAAAGTATCGATATATTCATTTTGGCATGATTCAAATTGCACTCAAACCTTTGACAAGATTAGGATTAGATTGTCCTATATTCATGGCCGTAAGAGACAAGGTTAATACGTTACAAGGATTCGTTATTAGCCATGATTCAAACTATATTTGCAATGGTCCCATATACTTTAATTGTTGCCCAAATTATTCAGTAGATTTAAATGATCCGTGGATCATGGATACCTTAGTTCTAGATATCCATCTTCCTAATTTTCAAAATGATTTAAAGGTTCAATTTCGTGAACTTTCCAGAAATTTTACTATTACTTACAGAGTATATTTCAAGCTACTTTCATCCCAACTTAATCCAAAATGTTTATTAAAACCTACTCTAGATGAAACTATACTACTAAAAGCTGAATCAGATAATATTACTACCTTTACTCCTAAATTATTAAAGTGGAATGAAATTACTATTCCTCAAGAATTTATAATTCAAAATACCAGGCCACCAAGAAATATTGCTCAAAAGAATGTTCAACAAATCGTAGAAGAGCCTGATGGTAGAGTACTAATAAGATTTAACTCAACTAAAGAGTGAAGTTTATCTTCAAAATCTTTAGACAACTTAGAACCCCCTCGAACTTCATATTCAATGCCTTCTAGGTCAACTAGTTATGATTATTCAAAAGATAATCACATAAAAGATACTCAAAGGATTTATTACAAAGCTCCCATAGCTGAGCCAATAGATGAAGTTACTTCATCTGTAGGTTCCCCAACCTACTCAACTATGCAACCTCCATCATTTTCCTCAATAAATGTTATTTCAACCCCTTTTGCAATCAACAAAGATTACTTATGACAAGATTTCAATTCAATAAAAAACAAAGTCAAAAGGGAATGGTTCCTTTCACACTTTGATTTAAAAGCTCAAGCATTCATTAGGCAAAAATGGTATACATTCATGGAGAGACACCAAGTCAATATTCCTTTCTTTAATTGGTGGGCTATGTTTGCCTTAGATAATAATCTTCCAGACCCATTTCAAGTTAAAGAAATAAATACCAATATTAATTTTGCAAAAAAATGGACCCTCTTAAATGGTCAAACACTTACTTCTTTTACCCGTCCATTACGAGAAATCGTATTAAATACCTCTGAAGATACTAGTCCAGCAGCCCCATTCAAAATAGGTAGAAATGATCCAGAAAATAGTCAAGTAATGCTAAGTGATATTAAAAAGGTATATCATCAAAATAATTATACAAATCAAGTATTACATACAGTGTCTCAACAAGTCAATATGGTCTCTACTCAAGTTGAAGCAATTGTTAAAAAACAAGAAGTTGATTCATTAACTGAAAAATTAGAAAACTTAGATATTAATGATACCAAAAAGGACAAACCAAACTTTTTAGATGAGATTGCAAAACCTTTATTCAAAATAAGACTTTCAAATAAATTAGAACTCCCATATGCTAATGCTCCATTAATTTCAAAAATAGAAGAAAAATTAAAGGAGATAGAAACTTCAACATCTCATTCAGTCAAAAGTACAGTTAATATTTTAGAAAAAGATTTATCTCAACTAGATGATGATTTCCAAAATATTAATAAAATACATAAAAAGGAAATTCCCTATTACTCCAAACAAACTCCTCCAGATCTTCACCTTGAAAGTGCAAAAATAATAATTACTGAAAACTTTGCTGGTGATTCAATATATGAATGGAATATAGATGGTCGTAGTGACCATGAAATATTCATAACCCTCCAAAGAATATTAATTGCTTATACAGCCTATTCAACTAAACACGCAACAGATTTATAAGCTTTTGATTTGTTAGCATCAGGATTCACTGGTATACTCAAAAATTAGTTGGAAAATTATATTCAAGAAGATGAACGTACTAAAATTAGAACTCATACTAATTCTCAAGGACAACTAGACAATATAGAAACATTGATTTATACAATAGTTACTAATTTTCTTAGAAGTCCAAAAGATATTATAGCTACAACAGATATTCTTTTAACAAATCTAAGGTGCCCAACTTTAGAAGATTACAATTGGTACAAAGATACATTTTTAACATATCTATTAAAAAGGGAAGACTGTCGTCAACCCTATTGGAAGGAAAAATTCATCTCAGGATTACCATCCTTATTTTCTCAACGAATATTCAATAAATTAAGCGAACTCATTGGTAAAGGCCCTATTCCATTCGAACAAATTACGTTGGGTCAATTATTAAGTTTTATTAAAAAAAAAGGAATTTCTTTATGCAATGAATTAAAATTACAAGCCAGATATTAAGTAGATAATGCTGCCAAGCGAAAAGAGTTAGGTTCTTTTTGTGAGGCCTTTTGTTTTCCAAAGTTAGAAGCTCCATCTGTCAAAAAACGAAGAAAAACTCAAATTACTAAGAAGAAACCATATGCTACAAGAAATCCAACTTATAAACATTTAAGTCCTAAAAAGCCTACTCCAAAAAGAAAAACTAATAATACTAATACTTGTTATAAGTGTGGTAAATTAGGCCACTATGCAGCAAATTGTAAAGTTAAAAAGAAACTCAATGAAATCTGTGCAGAACATCCAGACATTCAAGAAAAATTAATTACCTTATTTGAACTCAAAGATACACCTAATCAATCGAAAAATTCATCATCCTCCTCTGATTATGAAAATAATGTTATTAGTGAACTCAAAAGTGCCTCAAGTGAATACTCATCAGGTAATGAGTCTTCAAGATTATGCTATAAGTGTATTAATGTCATAACCACTAATAATAGTGAAAAGGAATTTTTATTAGATTTAATTGAACAAATTCAAGATACCGAATTAAGGAAAGAGTATTTACAAAAACTCAAAGGAATATTAATAAAGGAAGATTCTTTAGAACCTCCTCATAAGGTAAGTATCAATAAAATATTTGAAGCACGTGAGATTCCAAATATTCTCAAGGCAGTTAATATTCAAGACTTTAAAAACGAAGTTACTATATTAAAAGAACACATTAAAAATTTACACAAAGATTTATGTTCATTGCAAACAAAAGACCTTGAATTAGAGACAAGGTTAACATTAATAGAAAATAATTCTTCTTCACCGAACATTCAATCAGAAGACACTCCTACGAATCCACAATTTGTTTCAACTATTAATCAAATAAATTTCCAAAAATGGTATATTCCTATTACTCTTAAAATTAAAGAAAGTTTTGAACGCAATACTATTGCACTATTAGATAGTGGTGCAGATCAAAATTGTATTCAAGAAGGATTAATTCCCTCAATATATTATGAACGGACAAAAGAACGACTCCATACTACTAATGGTATGGCATTACAAGTTAAGTATAAATTATCTAATGCTTATATATGCAATCAAGAATATTGTTTCAAAAATTCATTCATTTCAGTACGGGATATGAGTCAAGAAGTTATTCTTGGAACTCCTTTCCTTTCTCAAATTTATCCATTTAAAGTTGATCAGATAGGTGTACATACAGAAATTATGGACACCACAATATCCTTCAAATTTGTCAATTCTATTTATTAAAACAATTTACCTTTATTACAAAATGCTTCAATAACAAAGCAAATTATTGTAATTGAATGTAACAATCCAAAGTACTGGTATAAATTAGAACAACGTGACCTCATTCAACGACTCAACAATGATCAAAAGGAATTGCAAGAAATAAATAAACAACTAGAAGAATTAACCATTAGCTTACGCAATCATATAATTTCAATAGATTTCAAAGACTTTTATACAACATGGTTACATAAGTATCATCAATTAGCTTGCCAGCGTCATGATTTAGAAAAAACCATAGACTATTGGCAAACCAATCTTAGAGTACTCAATACCTGCATAGGCCAATATCAAATCATCTAGCCTTCACCCATTCAATGCGGAGTAATATATTTCCAACACTACTTTTCAAAAGATTTTTGAACAAAACAAGTTTTCAACACCTTGATAAAGCATTTCCTTACTCTAACAACCATTATTTATTTTCAGCCATCAACACTTCAAACATCTCAGTCCTTTACCATGAATACTCAAACCCATCTTACCTATGAAGTCCCTGATCCAGCTCAAGCCTCAATTCAACATCCTTCATCGTCTACTCAAATATTTTCTTCTGAATTACCAAATTTTCCACATGAACCACTTCTATTTTATCTGCGTGAGCAAGAACTCTACTATACATTGTTCAATGGACCACGCTACAATGAAAGTGCTATCTTCATTGATTATCAAGACCGGTATAATTCCTCTAAAATATCATTTTACAGTTATCTCAAACTCATTAAAGCTTATCAAACGCTTGTTCAAGATGTCAACAATCATCCAGTTCTCATCGTTATGCCTACTGGATATATTAATTATTTCAAATGGTTCCACAAACACCTTGAATATTGGACAATTTTTGAACCTCATATTTTCAAATTTGTTACGAAAATGTTCCCTGATGTTCATATTTATCCAGTTGATCAAAGTCATACTCAAGTCCTCATACCATTACACTATCCATTCCAAATCGATGCTTCCTGTCTTGTTCACACTCCATATGTTCTACGGTGCAAATATCTATAAGATGATTATTTCCATTTTTGCTACTAATTAATCCCTGATCAATTAATCCTCATGCGTTGAGTAGCTTTTCTACTCCTCGTTATTATTCAAAAAAAAAAAAGACAATTATCAAAACAAAATTAAGAAAAGAGCCCGCAAAGGTCACGGCCTTTGGCAAAAGTAAGGGCCATTATTTCTTTACGCAGTTTTTGTTTTGCAGGATTCCATTCAAAGCATTCAAGCCATCCACTTTGCCAAGTCCAATACAGAAAAATCCAAGATCAATTCAATTACACACGGCATCCAAAAGGACTAACAATTAATGATGCAATTCAATGTCCATGTTACTTTTCCAAGGAAAGCAAGTCAAAAATGCTATCTAGCAATTACTAAGGCAATTCAACATGTCACCACTCAATTCAATGATGCCAATGACTCATCAAGACAAGCAATGACTCAACACGGCAAATAATTATGCAAGGACATGACTCATCATCATGTCAACATCCAAGGCAATGACTCATCCCGACAAACAATTCAAGACATCAGAACAATTATTCAAGAATACTGTTCAAGAAGACAGCTCATCAGAATACTGTTCAAAAAGGATAATAATTCAAAAATAGTCCAAGGTCCATTATTACTCAGCACTGTTCCACTTTTGACGTGGCTCCAGTCCAAGTTCAACACCAAGCAACAATAAATCAAGATTGTCCGCACAAGTTATCAACCCCAGATTCAATCTTTATCGTCCACTTGTACACATTTAATGCCATCTTGTATTCTATAAATAGATACTCAATAGTGTTGTATTAGGCATCATCACAAAAATCGTGTAATCGTATAATTTACAACAGCTCAAAAATCACTACAAGCCCTTCTCAACCTTCTCTCTCAAAAAACCTTGTATTCCGTCTCCTCCTGTATCAAGTTTATTAATTCAAATCAAAGTAAGTTTTATTCATCTCTCCTTTGTTCATTTCAATTCTGTTATTTTGAAATTAGTTTCTGCATTTCAAAAATATTTTCCTGCTTCATATCAATTTGCTACTCCGCTCCCCTGCATTAATCCACACTTAGGCCTTAGCTGTTACCCGGCCTAGGTCGATTCTAATTCGATCCTGCTCCTCCTGGTATCAGAGCCAAGTAGGTGCCCTTAGGTAGTGTCACGCCGCGGCTAGCGTTGGTCAGCTGTTGGTCAGCCCCAGTAAGTCCGTTGGTCAGCCCAGGTGAGGTGGTCCCGGTGAGGTGGTCCCAGTGGTCCCGGTAGGATGTGCATGACTCTTAGCTAAGTGTTCCAACGTAACTCAGATGGCCTCTTGGGTTAGAGATCGTCTTGATGAGTCATTGGCATGCTTGAATTGAGTGGTGACACGTTGAATTGCCTTAATAAATGCTAGCCACCTTTGTTGAATTATTCATCTTTGCCGTGCAAGGTGGATAGTGAATTGATTGTTCTTAGATCATATGTAGACTTTGAATTATTCAATGAGTTGAGCTTGGCCAAGTGGATGGCTTGAATGCATGTATGGAATCCTGCAAAACAAAATTAAGAAAAGAGCCCGCAGGATCGACCTAGGCCGGGTAGTAGCTAAGGCCTAAATGTGGATTAATGCAGGGGAGCGGAGTAGCAAATTGATATGAAGCAGGAAAATATTTTTTTCAGAGAAATCCTTTTCATAAGGAAGTGATATGATACGCTTTTTTCTTTGCCAAAAGGCATTGGGAAGATCAGAGCATACTTCAATTTTAAACAATTCGTATAGTTCCTGTATTTGCTTTTGAATAGAGGGTTGCTGTAACCTTTCTTCAATTTTTTTATAAATAATTTCATTTTGTAAACATCGAATATGTTTTTTCTTTTCATGAAGAAGATTAATTTGTTTTAATATGAAGGAATTTTGTAATAAAGATAACTCTTTTTGATAAATAGGGACGATGAATTTGAATGATATTATTGTTCCCATAACTTCTGTATGCACACCAATTTGATCTACTTTGAATGGATAGATTTGAGTCATGAAAGGAGTTCCAAGAATGACTTCTTGACTTATATCTTGTACTAGATGAAAGAGTTTTTAAAACAAAATCCCTAATTACATATATAAGCATTAGATAATTTATACCTAATTTGTAATGCCGTACCATTAGCATTATGGAGTCGTTCTCTTGTTTTTTCATAATATATAGAGGGAATTAGTCCTTCCTGAATACAATTTTGATCTGCGCCACTATCTAGTAGTGCAATAGTATTGAATTCAAAACTATCTTTAATTCTTAGAGTAATATGAATATACCATTTTTGGAAATTGATTTGATTAATGGTTGAAACAAATTGTTGGTCTGAAGGAGGGCTATTCTCAATGAATGGTAACCTTGTTTCTAATTCAAGATCTTTTATTTGCAATAAAGTTTTATATAATTCCTTACTTTGTTTCTTTAATCTATTAACTTCATTTTTTAAATCTTGAATATTAACTAGTTTTAAAGTATTTGGAATCCTATGTGCTTCAAATGTTTGATTGATGCTGACCTTATGAGGAGGTTCTACAGAATCTTCTTTTATGATTATACTTTTGAGTTTTTGTAAATACTCTTTTCGTAATGTGGTATCTTGAATTTGTTCAACGAAATCCAATAAAAATTTCCTCTTGCTATTATTAGTGGTTATGACATTAATACACTTATTTTCATAATCAGAGGAGGATGATGAATTTTCCGATTGATTAGGCGTATCTTTGAGTTCAAATAAGGTAATTAATTTTTCTTGAATGTCTGAATGTTCTGCACAGATTTCATTGAGTTTCTTTTTAACAATTTGAGTTTTTCTTCGTTTTTTGACAGATGGAGATTCTAACTTATTTGAACGTCTTATTTTGAATAAAGGTTTTGCAATTTTATCTAAGAAGTTTGGTTTGTCTCTCTTAGTATCATTAATATCTAAGTTTTCTAATTTTTCAGTTAATGAATCAACTTCTTGTTTTTTAATAATTGCTTCAACTTGAGCAGGGACTATATTGACTTGTTGAGACACTGTATGTAATACTTGATTTGTATATTTAGTTTGATAATATACCTTTTTAATATCACTTAGTATTACTTGACTAGTTTCTAGATCATTTCTACCTAGTTTGAATGGGACTGCTGGAATATTACCTTCAGTGGTATTTAACACGATTTCTTGTAACAGAGGGGTAAAAGAAATAAGTGTTTGACCATTTAAGAGGGTTCATTTTTTTGCAAAATTAATATTAGTGTTTATTTCACTAACTTGGAATGGGTCTGGAAGATTATTATCTAAGGCAAACATAGCCCACCAATTAAAGAAAGGAATATTGACTTGGTGTCTTTCCATGAATGAATACCATTTTTGCCTAATGAATGCTTGAGCTTTTAAATCAAAGTGTGAAAGGAATCATTCCCTTTTGACTTTGTTTTTTATTGAATTGAAATCTTGACGTAAGTAATCTTTGTTGATTGCAAAAGGTGTTTGAATTTTCCAAGTATCCATATCAATTTGACAACTAACTTCCCTACCGTTTACCACATTTGAGTTCTTACTACTACCTAAACTAAGACGATCTCTAACCCAAGAGGCCATCTGAGTTATGTTGGAACACTTAGCTAAGAGTCATGCACATCCTACCGGGACCACTGGGACCACCCCACCGGGACCACCTCACCTGGGCTGACCAACGGACTTACTGGGCTGACCAACAGCTGACCAACGCCAGCCACGGCGTAACACTACCTAAGGGCACCTACTTGGCTCTGATACCAGGAGGAGCAGGATTGACCTAGGCCGGGTAATAGCTAAGGCCTAGGTGTGGGTAATAGCTAAGGCCTAAGTGTGGATTAATGCAGGGGAAATTATATCTACATAGTTTAATAAATGATTCTGCTATAGTTTAATAAATCATTCTAATGCTTATATATAAAATCGTTCTAACTTTGATTTATTTCATCAATAGTTACATACCTAAACAAAGAAAATTAGTAATCATGCTAATGGTACGGCATTACAAATTAGGTATAAATTATCTAATGCTTATATATGTAATCAGGGATTTTGTTTTAAAAACTCTTTCATCCTAGTACAAGATATAAGTCAAGAAGTCATTCTTGGAACTCCTTTCATGACTCAAATCTATCCATTCAAAGTAGATCAAATTGGTGTGCATACAGAAGTTATGAGAACAATAATATCATTCAAATTCATCGTCCCTATTTATCAAAAAGAGTTATCTTTATTACAAAATTCCTTCACATTAAAACAAATAAATCTTCTTCACGAAAAGAAAAAACATATTCAATGTTTACAAAATGAAATTATTTATAAAAAAAATTGAAGAAAGGTTACAGCAACCCTCTATTCAAAAGCAAATACACGAACTATACGAATTGTTTAAAATTGAAGTATGCTCTGATCTTCCCAATGCCTTTTGGTAAAGAAAAAAGCATATCATATCACTTCCTTATGAAAAGGATTTCTCTGAAAAAAATGTTCCAACTAAAGCTAGACCCATTCAAATGAATAAAGAACTCCTTGATTTCTGTAAAAAGGAAATAGAAACCTTATTAAAAAAGGGATTAATTAGACCATCTAAGTCCCCTTGGAGCTGTGCAGCATTTTATGTTAATAATCAAGCTGAAAAGGAGCGAGGTGTCCCTCGTTTAGTTATTAATTATAAACCTTTAAACATAGTATCACAATGGATCCGATATCCCATTCCTAATAAACGTGACTTACTCAATCGCTTATATGAGGCAACAATATTCTCAAAATTCGATATGAAAAGTGGTTTTTGGCATATTCAAATTAAAGAGGAAGATAGATATAAAACCGCATTTACCGTCCCATTCGGACATTATGAGTGGAATGTCATGCCCTTTGGCCTAAAGAACGCACCTTCTGAATTTCAAAACATTATGAATAATATTTTTAATCCTTACATTCATTTCACAATTGTATATATAGATGATGTTCTCGTCTATTCCAATAGTATTGATCAGCATTTTAAACATCTTCATACCTTTTTACACGTTATAAAAAAGAATGGCTTAGTTGTATCAGCACCAAAGATGAAACTATTCCAAACCAAAATTTGATTTTTAGGACATGATATCTATCAAGGCACTATACGCCCAATCGCTAGAGCAATTGAATTTGCAGATAAATTTCCAGACGAAATCAAAGATAAAACTCAACTACAACGTTTTCTGGGTTGTCTTGATTATGTGTATGAATTCTTCCCAAAATTAAGGCAATTTTGTGAACCTCTCTACAAAAGATTAAGAAAGGATTCCCCTCCATGGTCAGAAGAACATACTAATATTGTCAAGATACTCAAACAAAGAGTCAAAACCTTACCATGTCTTGGAATACCCCACCCAAATGCCTTCATGATAGTCCAAACTGATGCCTCTGACATAGGCTACGGCGGCATCCTTCAACAGAAGCGACTTCCCTCTGCTTCTATCGAACAAATAGCCCGCTACCATTCCGGCATTTGGAATGACACTCAAAAGAATTATTCAACAATCAAAAAAGAAATTTTATCAATCATTTTATGTATCTCCAAATTTCAAGATGATTTATTTAATAAAAAATTTCTTCTTTGCATAGACTGCAAATCTGCAAAAGAAATTCTCCAAAAGGATGTTCAAAACATTGTTTCTAAACAAATATTCGCCCGCCGGCAAGCTATTTTATCTGCCTTTGATTTTGACATTGAATTTATTCAAGGCAAAGACAATTCTTTACCAGATTTTTTAACACGAGAATTTTTACAAGGATCACATCATCAGCCCTTGACACAAAACCAATCTTAGCATACTCAATACCTGCATAAGCCAAAACTGTAATTTTTCTATCACTACTAACAACTTCAATATCTTATTTTTAGCCATCACTATGAATCAAGACAATAAAAAAGAAAGAAAAATTCAAACTTCACAGCAATATGCCATGACACGTGCTATTCCAACCCAAACCCATCCTCAATATTCAATCCCAGTTACAAACCAGTTCCAAGCCTTACCTTCTGCAGATTTTCCTCCATTATCCTATGCTCATGCCTCAATCAAACCTCCTTCATCTCCTACTCAAACGTCCTCCTTCGATCCATCCAAATATTTCACCAAACCAATTCACAGTCAGGTTGCCTATACTAAATACCGAGAGCCCCAATCTCTTCTTGAACTCAATAAATTAGTCAAAGCTACGTTTCTTTCAGAATGCTACCATATTCTCGATTCTCCATTCAAAACACGACAATTTTATGAACTTATCCTCATTGATTCTAAGTCTGTAGAAATAGAACACATTCCTGATAAACATATACCAAATTTTATAGCCTATTCCAAATGTCGAATTCTCAAAGTTCTTACAGGAAAAGACTGGCCTACTACCTATACTACCAAATCCTTTTCTGTTCCATTCAATCCGTCAGGTTATCACTATATTGATTATCAAAAAGCTTGGTATGAAACATTTCTCTATCGACCATTCAATCATTCTTGGTTCTTCAGTTTTGATACAGGACCTGAATTTGCCTTTCCATTATGGTTTTACGAATGGTGGACTATCTATGGTAGTCTACAAATCATATAGCCAGAAGAAGTCAAAAACTCATTTCAATTTTATTCCAGCTACGCCACAAATCCTCCAGACCTCACAGAAATCCCATTCCACAAGAAATTAGGTATTCCATGAATTTTTTGTTGGTCCTTCAGTATTATGCAATATTATCCACCACCAGCATCATTCTCTCTCGTCAGGGACTATAAGATCAAATGGCGGGAAAAATTTGCAGTTACCAAGTTTTGTTCCTTAGACGTTGCTCAAGCAAAACTGCTGCATACACCACAATCAATACCCTCAACCCCTCAAAAGAAGCAAGAACTGTCCTCAAAAGACACAGGCAAAGCTACCTCATCCAATGAGATAGGCAAAGCTACCTCATCCAATGAGCTTGATGAACTCCAATTACTCAAGCGAGAAATCAAATTACTCAAAAAACAAAAACAATTATTATTATCCAAAGCGGCTTCCTCCAATTCACCCGCATCCTCGGATCATTCTGACTATGATCCATGGGGCGGTCCCTGTGCTCAAGACCCTTATGACTACTGAGTAACTTTCTACTTCTACTCCTAGTCGTTATTCAAAAAAAAAAAAAAAGAACAAAAGACAATTACCAAAACAAAATCAAGAAAAGAGCCCGCAAAGGTCACGGCCTTTGGCAAAAGTAAGGGCCATTATTTCTTTACGTAGTTTTTGTTTTGTAGGATTCCATACATGCATTCAAGCCATCCACTTGGCCAAGCTCAATTCATTGAATAATTCAAAGTCTACACATGATCTAAGGACAATCAATTCACTACCCGCCTTGCACGACAAAGATGAATAATTCAACAAAGGTGACTAGCATTTATTAAGGCAATTCAACGTGTCACCACTCAATTCAAGCATGCCAATGACTCATCAAGACAAGCAATGACTCAACACGGCAAGTAATTATGCAAGGACATGACTCATCATCATGTCTACATCCCAAGCAATGACTCATCCCGCCAAACAATTCAAGACAATCAGAACAATTATTCAAGCGTACTGTTCACGACAGCTTATCTAAACACTGTTCGGAACAACTCATCAAGATATTGTTCAAGAAGGACAATAATTCAAGAACAGTCCAAGGTTCATTATTATTCAACACTATTTCACTTTTGACGTGGTTCCAGTCAAAGTTCAACACGAAGCAGCAATAAATTAAGATTGTCGGCACAAGTTATCAACACCAGATTCAATCTTTATCGTCCACTTGTACATATTTAATTTCATCTTGTATTCTATAAATAGATACTCAATAGCGTTGTATTAGGCATCATCACAAAAATCGTGTAATCGTATAATTTACAACAGCTCAAAAATCACTACAAGCCCTTCTCAACCTTCTCTCGCAAAAAACTTTGTATTCCATCTCCTCCTGTATCAAGTTTATTAATTCAAATCAAAGTAAGTTTGTTCATCTCTCCTTTGTTCATTTCAATTCTGTTATTTTGAAATTCGTTTCTGCATTTCAAAAATATTTTCCTGCTTCATATCAATTTGCTACTCCGCTCGCCTGCATTAATCCACACTTAGGCCTTAGCTATTACCCGGCCTAGGTCGATCCTGCTCCTCCTGGTATTGAGTATCTATTTATAGAATACAAGATGGAATTAAATGTGTACAAGTGGACGATAAAGATTGAATCTGGGGTTGATAACTTGTGCTGACAATCTTGATTTATTGTTGCTTGGTGTTGAATTTGGACTGGAGCCACGTCAAAAGTGGAACAGTGCTGAGTAATAATGGACCTTGGACTATTCTTGAATTATTGTCCTTTTTGAACAGTATTCTTGAATAATTGTTCTGATGTCTTGAATTGTTTGTCGGGATGAGTCATTGCCTTGGATGTAGATATGATGATGAGTCATGTCCTTGCATAATTGCTTGCCGTGTTGAGTCATTGCTTGTCTTGATGAGTCATTGGCATGCTTGAATTGAGCGGTGACACGTTGAACTGCCTTAATAAATGCTAGCCACCTTTGTTAAATTATTCATCTTTGCCGTGCAAGGTGGGTAGTGAATTGGTTGTTCTTAGATCATGTGTAGACTTTGAATTATTCAATGAGTTGAGCTTGGCCAAGTGGATGGCTTGAATGCATGTATGGAATCCTGCAAAACAAAAACTACGTAAAGAAATAATGGCCCTTACTTTTGCCAAAGGCCGTGACCTTTGCGGGCTCTTTCCGTGATTTTGTTCTGGTAATTGTTTTTTTTTTTTTTGAACAATGACGAGGAGTAGAAAATCTACTCAATAGTCATAAGGATCTTGCGCGTAAGGATTATCCCATGTGATAAAGGATGAATTGATTAGGGAGTAATTAGTAGCGAAAATGGAAATAATCATCTTGTAGATATTTGCACCGTAGACCATATGGAGTGTGAATAAGATAGGAAGCATCGATTTGGAATGGATAGTGTAATGGTATGAGGACTTGAGTATGACTTTGATCAATTACACAAATATGAACATCAGGGAACATTTTTGAAACAAATTTGAAAATATGAGGTTCAAAAGCTGTCCAATATTCAAGGTGTTTGTGGAACTATTTGAAATAATTAATATACCCAGTAGGCATAATGATGAGAACTGGATGATTGTTGACATTTTGAACAAGCATTTGATAAGCTTTAATGAGTTTGAGATAACTGTAAAATGATATTTCAGAGGAATTATACCAGTCTTGATAATCAATGAATATAGCACTTTCATTGTAGCATGGTCCATAGAATGATGTATAGTAGAGTTCTTGGTCACGCAGATAGAATAGAAGTGGTTCATGTGAAAAATTTGATAATTCAGAAGAAAATATTTGAGTAGACGATGAAGGATGTTGAATTGAGGCTTGAGTTGGATCAGGGACTGCATAGGGAAAATGGGTTTGAGTATTCATGGTAAAGGACTGAGATGTTTGAAGTGTTGATGGCTGAAAATAAATGATGGTAGTTAGAGTAAGGAAATGCTTTATTCATTTGAATGGGTCTAGCTAACTGGAATTTTCCAAGTATCCATATTTTTGAAATGCAGAAACGAATTTCAAAATAACAGAATTGAAATGAAAAAAAGAGAGATGAATAAAACTTACTTCGAATTGAATTAATAAACTTGATACAGGAGGAGATGGAATACAAGGTTTTTTGAGAGAGAAGGTTGAGAAGGGCTTGTAGTGATTTTTGAGCTGTTGTAAATTATACGATTACACGATTTTTGTGATGATCCTTAACACAACGCTATTGAGTATCTATTTATAGAATACAAGATGGAATTAAATGTGTACAAGTGGACGATAAAGATTGAATCTGGTGTTGATAACTTGTGCCGACAATCTTGATTTATCGTTACTTGGTGTTGAACTTGGACTGGAGCCACGTCAAAAGTGGAACAGTGCTGAGTAATAATGGACCTTGGACTATTCTTGAATTATTGTCCTTTTTGAACAGTATTCGGATGAGCTGTCTTCTTGAACAGTATTCTTGAATAATTGTTCTGATGTCTTGAATTGTTTGTCGGGATGAGTCATTGGCATGCTTGAATTGAGTGGTGACACGTTGAATTGCCTTAATAAATGCTAGCCACCTTTGTTGAATTATTCATCTTTGCCGTGCAAGGTGGGTAGTGAATTGATTGTTCTTAGATCATGTGTAGACTTTGAATTATTCAATGAGTTGAGCTTGGCCAAGTGGATGGCTTGAATGCATGTATGGAATCCTGCAAAACAAAAACTACGTAAAGAAATAATGGCCCTTACTTTTGCTAAAGGCCGTGACCTTTGCGGGCTCTTTTCTTAATTTTGTTTTGATAATTGTCTTTTTTCTTTTTCTTTTTTTTTTTTGAATAATAACGAGGAGTAGAAAAGCTACTCAACGCATGAGGATTAATTGATCAGGGATTAATTAGTAGCGAAAATGGAAATAATCATCTTGTAGATATTTGCACCGTAGACCATATGGAGTGTGAACAAGACAGGAAGCATCGATTTGGAATGGATGGTGTAATGGTATGAGAACTTGAGTATGACTTTGTTCAACTGGACAAATATGAACATCAGGGAACATTTTTGTAACAAATTTGAAAATATTAGGTTCAAAAGCTGTCCAATATTCAAGGTGTTTATGGAACCATTTGAAATAATTAACATATCCAGTAGGCATAACGATGAGAACTGGGTGATTGTTGATATCTTGAACAAGCGTTTGATAAGCTTTAATGAGTTTGAGATAACTGTAAAATGATATTTAAGAGGAATTATACCAGTCTTGATAATCAATGAAGATAGCACTTTCATTGTAGCGTGGTCCATAGAACGATGTATAGTAGAGTTCTTGGTCACGCAGATAAAATAGAAGTGGTTCATGTGGAAAGTTTGGTAATTCAGAAGAAAATATTTGAGTAGACGATGAAGGATGTTGAATTGAGGTTTGAGTTGGATCAGGGACTATAAAGGGAAGATGGGGTTGAGTATTCATGGTAAAGGACTGAGATGTGTAAAGTGTTGATGGCTGAAAATAAATGATGGTAGTTAGAGTAAGGAAATGCTTTATCAAGGTGTTGAAAACTTGTTTTGTTTAAAAATCTGTTGAAAAATAGTTTTGAAAATATGTTACTCCGCATTGAATGGGTATAAACTAGATGATTTGATATTGTCCTACGCCGGTATTGAGTACTCTAAGATTGGTTTGCCAATAGTCTATGGTTTTTTCTAAATCATGACGCTGGCAAGCTAATCAATGATACTTATGTAACCATGTTGTATAAAAGTCTTTGAAATCTATTGAAATTATATGATTGCGTAAGCAAATGGTTAATTCTTCTAGTTGTTTATTTATTTCTTGCAATTCCTTTTGATCATTGTTGAGTCATTGAATGAGGTCACGTTGTTCTAATTTATACCAGTACTTTGGATTATTACATTCAATTACATTAATTTGCTTTGTTATTGAAGCATTTTGTAATAAAGGTAAATTGTTTTGATAAATAGAATTGACAAATTTGAAGGATATTGTGGTGTCCATAATTTCTGTATGTACACCTATCTGATCAACTTTAAATGGATAAATTTGAGAAAGGAAAGGAGTTCCAAGAATAACTTCTTGACTCATATCCCGTACTAAAATTAATGAATTTTTGAAACAATATCCTTGATTGCATATATAAGCATTAGATAATTTATACTTAACTTGTAATGCCATACCATTAGTAGCATGGAGTCGTTCTTTTGTCCGTTCATAATATATTGAGGGAATTAATGCTTCTTGAATACAATTTTGATATGCACCACTATCTAATAGAGCAATAGTATTGCACTCGAAACTATCTTTAATTTTAAGGGTAATAGGAATATACCATTTTTGGAAATTTATTTGATTAATAGTTGAAACAAATTGTGGATCCATAGGAGTGTCTTGTAAATGAATGTTTGGAGAAGGACTATTTTCTATTAATGTTAATCTTGCTTCTAATTCAAGATCTTTTGTTTGTAATGAACATAAATCTTTCTGTAAATTTTTAATGTGTTCTTTTAATATATTAACTTCGTTTTTTAATTCTTGAATATTAACTGCCTTTAGAATATTTGGAATCTCACGTGTTTCAAATATTTTATTGATGCTTACTTTATGAGGAGGTTCTAAAGAATCTTCTTTTATTAATATACCTTTGAGTTTTTGTAAATATTCTTTCCTTAATTCGGTATCTTGAATTTGTTCAATTAAATCTAATAAAAATTCCTTTTCACTATTATTAGTGGTTATGACATTAATACACTTATAGCATAATCGTGAAGACTCATTACCTGATGAATATTCACTTGAAACACTTTCTAGTTCATTAATAACATTATTTTCATAATCAGAGGAGGATGATGAATTTTCCGATTGATTAGGCGTATCTTTGAGTTCAAATAAAGTAATTAATTTTTCTTGAATGTCTGGATGTTCTGCACAGATTTCATTGAGTTTCTTTTTAACTTTACAATTTGCTGCATAGTGGCCTAATTTACCACACTTATAACAAGTATTAGTATTATCAGTTTTTCTTTTTGGAGTACGCTTTTTAGGACTTAAATGTTTATAAGTTGGATTTCTTGTAGCATATGGTTTCTTCTTAGTAATTTGAGTTTTTCTTCGTTTTTTGACAGATGGAGCTTCTAACTTTGGAAAACAAAAGGCCTCACAAAAAGAACCTAACTCTTTTCGCTTGGCAGCATTATCTACTTAATATCTGGCTTGTAATTTTAATTCATTGCATAAAGAAATTCCTTTTTTTTTAATAAAACTTAATAATTGACCCAACGTAATTTGTTCGAATGGAATAGGGCCTTTACCAATGAGTTCGCTTAATTTATTGAATATTCGTTGAGAAAATAAGGATGGTAATCCTGAGATGAATTTTTCCTTCCAATAGGGTTGACGACAGTCTTCCCTTTTTAATAGATATGTTAAAAATGTATCTTTGTACCAATTGTAATCTTCTAGATTTGGCCACCTGAGATTTGTTAATAGAATATCTGTTGTAGCTGTAATATCTTTTGGACTTCCAAGAAAATTAGTAACTATTGTATAAATCAGTGTTTCTATATTATCTAGTTATCCTTGAGAATTAGTATGAGTTCTAATTTTAGTACGTTCATCTTCTTGAATATAATTTTCCCACAAATTTTTTAGTATACCAGTGAATCCTGATGTTAATAAATCAAAAGCTTGTAAATCTGTTGCATGTTTAGTTGAATAGGCTGTATAAGCAATTAACATTCTTTGAAGGGTTATGAATATTTTATGGTCACTACGACCATCTATATTCCATTTATATATTGAATCACCAGCAAAGTTTTCAGTAATGATTGTTTTTGCACTTTCAAGGTGAAGATCTGGAGGAGTTTGTTTGGAGTAATAGGGAATTTCCTTTTTATATATTTTATTAATATTCTAGAAATCATCATTTAGTTGAGATAAATCTTTTTCTAAAATATTAACTGTACTTCTGACGGAATTAGATGTTGAAGTCTCTGCTTCCTTTAACTTTTCTTCTATTTTTGAAATTAATGGAGTATTAGCATCTGGGAGTTCTAATTTATTTGAACGTCTTATTTGAATAAAGGTTTTGCAATCTCATCTAAAAAGTTTGGTTTGTCTCTCTTAGTATCATTAATATCTAAGTTTTCTAATTTTTCAGTTAATGAATCAACTTCTTGTTTTTTGACAATTGCTTCAACTTGAGTAGAGACCATATTGACTTGTTGAGACACTGTATGTAATACTTGATTTGTATAATTATTTTGATGATATACCTTTTAAATATCACTTAGCATTACTTGACTAGTTTCTGGATCATTTCTACCTATTTTGAATGGGACTGCTGGAATATTACCTTCAGGGGTATTTAATACGATTTCTTGTAATGGAGGGGTAAAAGAAGTAAGTATTTGACCTTTTAAGAGGGTCCATTTTTTGCAAAATTAATATTGGTATTTATTTCTTTAACTTGGAATGGGTCTGGAAGTTTATTTTCTAAGGCAAACATAGCCCACCAATTGAAGAAAAGAATATTGACTTGATGTCTTTCCATGAATGAATACCATTCCTGCCCAATGAATGCTTGAGCTTTTAAATCAAAGTGTGAAAGGAACCATTCTCTTTTGACTTTGTTTTTATTGAATTGAAATCTTGACGTAAGTAATCTTTGTTGATTGCAAAAGGTGTTGAAATAACATTTATTGAGGAAAATGATGGAGGTTGCATAGTTGAGTAGGTTGGGGAACCTACAGATGAAATAACTTCATCTATTGGCTCAGCTATGGGAGCTTTGTAATAAATCCTTTGAGTATCTTCTATGTGATTATCTTTTGAATAATCATAACTAGTTGACCTAGAAGGCATTGAATATGAAGTTCGAGGGGGTTCTAAGTTGTCTAGAGATTTTGAAGATAAACTTCGCTCTTTAGTTGAGTTAAATCTTATTAGTACTCTACCATCAGGCTCTTCTACGATTTGTTGAACATTCTTTTGAGCAATATTTCTTGGTGGCCTGGTATTTTGAATTATAAATTCTTGAGGAATAGTAATTTCATTCCACTTTAATAATTTAGGAGTAAAGGTAGTAATATTATCTGATTCAACTTTTAGTAGTATAGTTTCATCTAGAGTAGGTTTTAATAAACATTTTGGATTAAGTTGAGATGAAAGTAGCTTGAAATATACTCTGTAAGTAATAGAAAAATTTCTGGAAAGTTCACGAAATTGAACCTTTAAATCATTTTGAATATTAGGAAGATGGATATCTAGAACTAAGGGATCCATGATCCAAGGATCATTTAAATCTACTGAATAATTTGGGCAACAATTAAAGTATATGGGACCATTGCAAATATTAGTTTGAATCATGGCTAATAACGAATTCTTATAACGTATTAACCTATTGTCTCTTAAGGCCATGAATATAGGACAATCTAATCCTAATCTTGTCAAAGGTTTGAGTGCAATTTGAATCATGCCAAAATGAATATATCGATACTTTTCTTGATATCTTTTAATTACAATCTTTGAAAGTAGTTTAATAGTATGAAATTCTTCATCTAAACTAAAAGTTTCCTCATGATCTTTTATTGATAAAGCCGTATTGAAATCAAACTTACCTATTTGATAAATCGTTTCTATTTTTTGTTTAGGAATTTTCCAATTAGCTATATCAATTTGACTACTAACTTCCCTACTGTTCACCACATTTGAATTCTTACTACTACCTAAACTAAGACGATCTCTAACCCAACAGGCCATCTGAGTTACGTTGGAACACTTAGCTAAGAGTCATGCACATCCTGGTATCAGAGCCAAGTACGTGCCCTTAGGTAGTATCACGCCGTGGCTAGCGTTGGTCAGCGTTGGTCAGCTGTTGGTCAACCCCAGTAAGTCCGTTGGTCAGCCCAGGTGAGGTGGTCCCGGTGGGGTGGTGCCGGTGGTCCCGATATAATGTGCATGACTCTTAGCTAAGTGTTCCAACGTAACTCAGATGACCTCTTGGGTTAGAGATCGTCTTAGTTTAGGTAGTAGTAAGAACTCAAATGTGGTAAACGGTGGGGAAGTTAGTTGTCAAATTGATATGGATACTTGGAAAATTCCAACACCTTTTGCAATCAACAAAGATTACTTACGTCAAGATTTCAATTCAATAAAAAACAAAGTCAAAAGGGAATGGTTCCTTTCACACTTTGATTTAAAAGCTCAAGCATCCATTAGGCAAAAATGGTATTCATTCATGGAAAGACACCAAGTCAATATTCCTTTCTTTAATTGGTGGGCTATGTTTACCTTAGATAATAATCTTCCAGACCCATTCCAAGTTAGTGAAATAAACACTAATATTAATTTTGCAAAAAAATGGACCCTCTTAAATGGTCAAACACTTATTTCTTTTACCCCTCCGTTACAAGAAATCGTATTAAATACCCCTGAAGGTAATATTCCAACAGTCCCATTCAAACTAGGTAGAAATGATCCAGAAACTAGTCAAGTAATACTAAGTGATATTAAATAGGTATATCATCAAACTAAATATACAAATCAAGTATTACATACAGTGTCTCAACAAGTCAATATGGTCCCTACTCAAGTTGAAGCAATTATTAAAAAACAAGAAGTTGATTCATTAACTGAAAAACTAGAAAACTTAGATATTAATGATACTAAGAGAGACAAACCAAACTTCTTAGATAAAATTGCAAAACCTTTATTCAAAATAAGACGTTCAAATAAGTTAGAATCTCCATCTGTTAAAAAACGAAGAGAAACTCAAATTGATAAAAAGAAACCCTATACTACAAGAAATCCAACTTATAAAAATTTAAGTCCTAAAAAGCCTACTCCAAAAAGAAAAACTGATAATACTAATACTTGTTATAAGTGTGGTAAATTAGGCCTTAGCTATTAGCCGGCCTAGGTCGATCCTGCTCCTCCTGGTATAAGAGCCAGGTTGGTGCCCTTAGGTAGTGTCACGCTGTGGCTAGCGTTGGTCAGCTGTTGGTCAGCCCCAGTAAGTCCGTTGGTGAACCCAGGTGAGGTGGTCCCGGTGGGGTGGTCCCAGTGGTCCCGGTAGGATGTGCATGACTCTTAGCTTAGTGTTCCAACGTAACTCAGATGGCCTCTTGGGTTAGAGATCGTCTTAGTTTAGGTAGTAGTAAGAACTCAAATGTGGTAAACGATAGGGAAGTTAGCTGTCAACTTGATATGGATACTTGGAAAATTCCAGTTAGCTAGACCCATTCAAATGAATAAAGCATTTCCTTACTCTAACTACCATCATTTATTTTCAGCCATCAACACTTCAAATATCTCAGTCCTTTACCATTAATACTCAACCCCATCTTCCCTTTACAGTCCCTGATCCAACTCAAACCTCAATTCAACATCCTTCATCGTCTACTCAAATATTTTCTTCTGAATTATCGAATTTTCCACATGAACCACTTCTATTTTATCTGCGTGACCAAGAACTCTACTATACATCGTTCTATGGACCACGCTACAATGAAAGTGCTAGCTTCATTGATTATCAAGACTGGTATAATTCCTCTGAAATATCATTTTACAGTTATCTCAAACTCATTAAAGCTTATCAAACGCTTGTTCAAGATGTCAACAATCATCCAGTTCTCATCGTTATGCCTACTGGGTATATTAATTATTTCAAATGGTTCCGTAAACACCTTGAATATTGGACAGCTTTTGGACCTCATATTTTCAAATTTATTTCAAAAATGTTCCCTGATGTTCATATTTGTCTAGTTGATCAAAGTCATACTCAAGTCCTCATACCATTACACTATCCATTCCAAATCGATGCTTCATGTCTTATTCACACTTCATATGGTCTACAGTGCAAATATCTACAAGATGATTATTTCCATTTTCGCTACTAATTAGTCCCTGATCAATTAATCCTCATGCGCCGAGTAGATTTTCTACTCCTCGTTATTATTCAAAAAAGAAAAAGAAAAAAGACAATTATCAAAACAAAATTAAGAAAAGAGCCCGCAAAGGTCACGACCTTTGGCAAAAGTAAGGGCCATTATTTCTTTACGTAGTTTTTGTTTTGCAGGATTCCATGCATGCATTCAAGCCATCCACTTGGCCAAGCTCAACTCATTGAATAATTCAAAGTCTACACATGATCTAAGAACAATCAATTCACTACCCACCTTGCACGGCAAAGATGAATAATTCAACAAAGGTGGCTAGCATTTATTAAGGCAATTCAACGTGTCACCACTCAATTCAAGCATGCCAATGACTCATCAAGACAAGCAATGACTCAACACGGCAAGTAATTATGCAAGGACATGACTCATCATCATGTCCACATCCCAAGCAATGACTCATCCCGACAAACAATTCATGACAATCAGAACAATTATTCAAGCGTACTGTTCACGACAGCTTATCTAAACACTGTTCGGAATAGCTCATCAAGATACTGTTCAAGAAGGACAATAATTCAAGAACAGTCCAAGGTTCATTATTATTCAACACTATTTCACTTTTGACGTGGTTCCAGTCAAAGTTCAACACGAAGCAGCAATAAATCAAGATTGTCGGCATAAGTTATCAACCCCAGATTCAATCTTTATCGTCCACTTGTACACATTTAATTCCATCTTGTATTCTATAAATAGATACTCAATAGCGTTGCATTAGGCATGGTGTAATCGTGTAATTTACAAGATCAAAATCACAACAAGCCCTTCTCAATCTTCTCTCAAAAATTCCTGTACTCCATCTCCTCCTGTATCAAGTTTATTCAAATCAAAGTAAGTTTTATTCATCTTCTTTGCTCATTTCAATTCTGTTATTTTCAAATTCGTTTTAGCATTTCAAAATTATTTTCCTGCTTCATATCAATTTGCTACTCTGCTCCCCTGCATTAATCCACACTTAGGCCTTCGCTATTACCCGACCTAGGTCGATCCTGCTCCTCCTGGTATCAGAGCTAAGTAGGAGCAGGATCGACCTAGGCCGGGTAATAGCGAAGGCCTAAGTGTGGATTAATGCAGGGGAGCGGAGTAGCAAATTGATATGAAGCAGGAAAATAATTTTGAAATGCTAAAACGAATTTGAAAATAACAGAATTGAAATGAGCAAAGGAGATGAATAAAACTTACTTTGATTTGAATTAATAAACTTGATACAGGAAACGATGGAGTATAGGGGTTTTGAGAGAGAAGGTTGAGAAGGGCTTGTAGTGATTTTTGATCTTGTAAATTACACGATGCCTAATACAACGCTATTGAGTATCTATTTATAGAATACAAGATGGAATTAAATGTGTACAAGTGGACGATAAAGATTGAATCTGGTGTTGATAACTTGTGCCGACAATCTTGATTTATCGTTACTTGGTGTTGAACTTGGACTGGAGCCACGTCAAAAGTGGAACAGTGCTGAGTAATAATGGACCTTGGACTATTCTTGAATTATTGTCCTTTTTGAACAGTATTCTGATGAGCTATCTTCTTGAACAGTATTCTTGAATAATTGTTCTGATGTCTTGAATTGTTTGTCGGGATGAGTCATTGGCATGCTTGAATTGAGTGGTGACACGTTGAATAGCCTTAATAAATGCTAGCCACCTTTGTTGAATTATTCATCTTTGCCATGCAAGGTGGGTAGTGAATTGATTGTTCTTAGATCATGTGTAGACTTTGAATTATTCAATGAGTTGAGCTTGGCCAAGTGGATGGCTTGAATGCATGTATGGAATCCTGCAAAACAAAAACTACGTAAAGAAATAATGCCCCTTACTTTTGCCAAAGGCCGTGACCTTTGCGGGCTCTTTTCTTAATTTTGTTTTGATAATTGTCTTTTTTCTTTTTCTCTTTTTTTTTTTGAATAATAACGAAGAGTAGAAAAGCTACTCAACGCATGAGGATTAATTGATCAGGGATTAATTAGTAGCGAAAATGGAAATAATCATCTTGTAGATATTTGCACCGTAGACCATATGGAGTGTGAATAAGACAGGAAGCATCGATTTTGAATGGATAGTGTAATGGTATGAGGACTTGAGTATGACTTTGATCAACTGGACAAATATGAACATCAGGGAACATTTTCGTAACAAATTTGAAAATATGAGGTTCAAAAGTTGTCCAATATTCAAGGTGTTTGTGGAACCATTTGAAATAATTAATATATCCAGTAGGCATAACGATGAGAACTGGATGATTGTTGACATCTTGAGCAAGCGTTTGATAAGCTTTAATGAGTTTGAGGTAACTGCAAAATGATATTTCAGAGGAATTATACCAGTCTTGATAATCAATGAAGATAGCACTTTCATTGTATCATGGTCCATAGAACGATGTATAGTAGAGTTCTTGGTCACGAAGATAAAATAGGAGTGGTTCATGTGGAAAATTTGGTAATTCAGAAGAAAATACTTGAGTGGATGATGAAGGATGTTGGATTGAGGCTTGAGTTGGATCAGGGACTGCATAGGGAAGATGGGTTTGAGTATTCATGGTAAAGGACTGAGATGTTTAAAGTGTTGATGGCTGAAAATAAATGATGGTTGTTAGAATAGAGAAAATGCTGTGTCAAGGTGTTGAAAACTTGTTTTGCTCAAGAACCTTTTGAAAAAATAATTTTGGAAATATTTTACTCCGCATTGAATGGGTGTAGGCTAGATGATTTGATGTTGGCCTATGCAGGTATTGAGTATTCTAAGATTGGTTTGCCAATAGTCTATGGTTTTTTCTAAATCATGACGCCGGCAAGCTAATTGATGATACGCACGTAACCATTTTAAATAATAGTCTTTGAAATCTATGGAAGGTATATGATTGCGTAAACTAATGGTTAATTCTTCTAGCTGTTCATTAATTTCTTGTAATTCATTTTGATCATTATTGCAGGAGGTCACGTCGTTCTAATTGGTACCAATATTTTGGATTATTACATTGAATTACATTAATTTGCTTAGTTATTGAAGCATTTTGTAATACAGGTAAATCGTTGTGATAAATAGAATTGACAAATTTGAATGATATCGTGGTTTCCATAATGTCCGTATGCACACCTATATTACCTACTTTAAATGGATAAATTTGAGTAAGGAAAGGAGTTCCAAGAATAACCTCTTGACTCATATCCCGTACTAAAATGAATGAATTTTTGAAACAATATCCTTGATTGCAAATATAAGCATTAGATAATTTATATTTAACTTGTACTGCCATACCATTAGTAGTATGGAGTCGTTCTTTTGTCCGTTCATAATATATTGAGGGAATTAATTCTTCTTGAATATAATTTTGATCTGCACCACTATCTAATAGTGCGATAGTATTGCATTCAAAACTATCTTTAATTTTAAGAGTAATAGGAATATACCATTTTTGGAAATTTATTTGATTAATAGTTAAAACAAATTGTGGATCCGTAGGAGTGTCTTGTAAGTGAATGTTTGGAGAAGAAGGACTATTTTCTATTAATGTTAATCTTGCTTCTAATTCAAGATCTTTTATTTGTAATGAACATAAATCTTTCTGTAAATTTTTAATGTGCTCTTTTCATATATTAACTTCGTTTTTTAATTCTTGAATATTAACTGCCTTTAGAATATTTGGAATCTCACGTGTTTCAAATATTTTATTGATACTTACTTTATGAGGAGGTTCTAAAGAATCCTCCTTTATTAATATACCTTTGAGTTTTTGTAAATACTCTTTCCTTAATTCGGTATCTTGAATTTGTTCAATTAAATCTAATAAAAATTCCTTTTCACTATTATTAGTGGTTATGACATTAATACACTTATAGCATAATCGTGAAGACTCATTAGCTGATGAATATTCACTTGAATCACTTTCTAGTTCATTAATAACATTATTTTCATAATCAGAGGAGGATGATGAATTTTCCGATTGATTAGGCGTATCTTTGAGTTCAAATAAAGTAATTAATTTTTCTTGAATGTCTGGATGTTCTGCACAGATTGCTTTGAGTTTCTTTTTAATTTTCCAATTTGCTGCATCAATTTGACTACTAACTTCCCTACTGTTCATCACATTTGAGTTCTTACTACTACCTAAACTAAGACGATCTCTAACCCAAAAGGCCATCTAAGTTACGTTGGAACACTTAGCTAGGAGTCATGCACATCCTACCGGGACCAAAAACTACGTAAAGAAATAATGGCCCTTACTTTTGCCAAAGGCCGTGACCTTTGCGGGCTCTTTTCTTAATTTTGTTTTGATAATTGTCTTTTTCTTTTTCTCTTTTTTTTTTTTGAATAATAACGAGGAGTAGAAAATCTACTCAGCGCATGAGGATTAATTGATCAGGGACTAATTAGTAGCGAAAATGGAAATAATCATCTTGTAGATATTTGCACCGTAGACCATATGGAGTGTGAACAAGACAGGAAGCGTCGATTTGGAATGGATAGTGTAATGGTATGAGGACTTGAGTATGACTTTGATCAACTGGACAAATATGAACATCAGGGAACATTTTTGTAACAAATTTGAAAATATGAGGTTCAAAAGCTGTCCAACATTCAATGTGTTTATGGAACCATTTGAAATAATTAATATATCCGGTAGGCATAACGATGAGAACTGGATGATTGTTGATATCTTGGACAAGCGTTTGATAAGCTTTAATGAGTTTGAGATAACTGTAAAATGATATTTCAGAGGAATTATACCAGTCTTGATAATCAATGAAGATAGCACTTTCATTGTATCATGGTCCATAGAACGATGTATAGTAGAGTTCTTGGTCACGAAGATAAAATAGGAGTGGTTCATGTGGAAAATTTGGTAATTCAGAAGAAAATACTTGAGTGGATGATGAAGGATGTTGAATTGAGGCTTGAGTTAGATCAGGGACTGCATAGGGAAGATGGGTTTGAGTATTCATGGTAAAGGACTGAGATGTTTGAAGTGTTGATGGTTGAAAATGAATGATGGTTGTTAGAATGAAAAAATGTTGTCTCAAGGTGTTGAAAACTTGTTTTGCTCAAAAACCTTTTGAAAAAATAGTTTTGGAAATATATTACTCCGCATTGAATGGGTGTAGGCTAGATGATTTGATATTGGCCTATGCAGGTATTGAGTATTCTAAGATTGGTTTGCCAATAGTCTATAGTTTTTTCTAAATCATGATGCTGGCAAGCTAATTGATGATACTCATGTAACCATTTTGTATAAAAGTCTTTGAAATCTATTGAAGTTATATGATT
>JAKOGI010003768.1:0-17500 GCA_029747015.1 Carnegiea gigantea
ATATATATAATGGACCCAGCTCCTGGGGCTAGGAGTATTACTTATTTATGGAATGCTACTTAATTTCTAAGGAGAAACGGGTAGAGTTTCTTCTAAAAACTGACCATTTCCTGCCTAGAAGTCTCACAATAAACCCCTGCAATCAACAGAAGCGTAAAGAACTTTAAAATAAGTTCAATGGCTACATGTCGGAGTTCATAGCTCAATGAGCAACTCGCTTGGGGTACATCAAACAATATAGTTCATTAATAAAAAAGAAATGAAAGATACAACTCAACAGTTCACACAAGCGGAATACTGGTGGTTTGCATTCCAAAATATAGACAACCTCAATTAAAAAGACGACTGACTAATAAGATGGTTGGCTCACATGGTCGTGCGGAGTGACTTATAAATATTATGTGTTACATGAACTAGAGTACTTGTTTACATACATTTACAGACTAAGAATGCATTCTATAACATCATTAACTGTAAAACCACTTCACTGTGGGCATACTTGAAACGCTTTTAAGCAAGGGTAAACTTTTATTTCGGCATAACTGAATTGACTTCTGCCTGTCACAAAGAAAACCTAGGAAAAAGGGGAAAGAGTAATGGGATGAGCAACCACACGCTAAGTGAATATTCCTTGACCCCTTAAAACTAAAACCGTTGTATGCAGTAAAACCTTTAATAATCACATATCACGTGTTGATGTATTACTATCGTATTAGGCAATCATACTCCCTAAGGACGGATTATTACCTGTAAATTTCATTCTAGCTGCTCTAACTCATTTCTAGGTCCCTGAATGACTAAATTTCTTAACTAGTGCGTACTCAGGCATATAAACAAGCAGCAAGAGCTATACACTGAACTTTCCTTCGTAGGTTATGCACATTCAAAACTTAAATGTTTGATTCATTACAGGGACATAGCCATGCCTTACTTGAAATTTCATTCAAACACTCATTCATACAATAAGCACAGGATATGTATAGAGATCTTCCTTTCTTCTTTCTGAACAATAGAGAATTTTATTAATTCTCAACTACAAGCTATGTGATATAATACGTGATTTATGCCTTGTCTATCTAATTCACTTGTACAAGATGCTTAAACACATGGAGTAGAGATTATGCAAGGAGCTTTCTTTCGCAAAACATGCACATTTAAACTCATATGCTCAATGCATTCGAAGGATATGGCCATGCTGTACTTGGAATTTCTTTCATACTGCACTTAGAATCTTGATCACAAGATATGCACAAGAATATTTCTTTCTTTTTCTAAAAACACTTTACTTAGCCGCTTGAGGCTCATAAAATCTCTTTTCTTAGCCTCTTGAGGCTCATGTTCTTTAAAAGGAATCTCTTTCACAATGGTCCTCTAGTGACCCTTAAAAGTTGTTCGAATATCATTTGAACTGGCCTTTTAATGGCCCTTAAAATTTTCTTTCTTTCTGAAATACTTAAAATGGCGAAATGCTGACTGCTTTTCTTGCTTATTAGGAAAATATTTTGGGCATAAGATCATCATAATGTGCTGGTTGGGTGAGATCTATGCTTAACCCCTAGTGAGACTATCGCTCACACTAAGCTCTTACTCCTGGGATGGCAACTAAGTTGGACCTTAACCCTCGTTAGGGTAATTACTGGGACTATTCCCTAGCGTAGGGATTCCCCCGTACAAGCAGGTTCACTCCTATGGGATTCCCCCGTTCTAGCGAGTTAACTCCCATCTTATTGTCCCTAAGCATGATATCTTAGCTAATTTAAAGCATCTGGCTATAGCGGCTAATAAGTATGCTATCTCGTACAGCAAAATCATTTTTCATACAACGAACTCCTTTTGAAAATTCCTTACAGATTTCCCCATTCTAAAAGGTTCACTCCAAAACTGTAGTCATATAGTTAAAAATAGGCCATCATTCACTAATAGTTATGGCTACTATTATTTCAAACCACGAAAAGAACATTCTTTTTCAAGACCTCACCCTTGCATACATGATGCAGCTTGATGACATAAAAGGGGAGGGATTTACATGTAATACATTCAAACACTTCATAATTCAACTTGGCAGAATAAGCCACACATGGCCTCGTAATCCGCACGGTTGTGGTCAAACACAACCCAGGCTCCCTCATCATACAATACCGTTCACAAAGAACCTTAAAACTCTCATTAGTTCAACCTCAAGCTATTTAACTGCCAACTCGGTTTCAAATTTCATAATCATAGCATTTTACCATGAAGGTCATAATGAAATAGCTATGTATAAAGTTACCGAGCGAGCAGCAAGCATCCAGCGGCTCGTTACAGCATATATAATCACACACACACATATACATATATATATCTACATTGCAATGACTCAAATGAAGCACTTAACGAACGGCAACAAACTAGTAAGATGTGAAACTAGCTTGTGTTCAAGTCTCATAATTAAGAAGTGAGCATGCCAAATTCAAGTCATTTTTAAGCATAATTTCACTAACTTAACAAGCATCGATTCAAACATGCTTAGGTCATTTCAGAAGCTACTTTTAAACATGATTTATCTAACTTAGCAAGCATCGATTCAAATATTAATTGACTAATTTAACATGCATAATCTAGGCCTGGATTAAATCAAACATGTTAAGCTGTACATGGACGTATATTCAATCGAACGGAACATTCAGCTAGCCTATACATACACAGTCTAAGCATGAATTCTATCGAACTAAACATGCATAATCACTTCACAAGTTCAGTCAGCCTAATCAACATTAAACTAACATGCATCTCAGCTTAAGGGTTAAAACATTTTCGAAATTACTTATGCTTTAGGAGGCGAGAAACACCCACCTTGAGCCCAAGCTAAGGGCCCATTCTAAGGGCTTTTGGGAATGATTTGAATGCTTGAAAGCCCAGAAATTCAACCCATTTTCGCAGCAAAACCACCGATTCGATTCAACCTTTCCTGCACCCGATTCTTGACCCTCTCGACTACACCTCTGCTGCTGCTGTGGCGGTCATCGGACCCGAGCCTACATGCGGTGGAAGCCTCGCCGACGACGCCCGGCCGCCGTCCCGCCGGCGACGATTGTGCACTATCACGCACCGCCTCAACCTCCCTCTCTCTCTCTCTTTCTCCCTTTGTCACAGGCGGAGTCGGGCTGGTGGAGGACGCACAGGGCTAGCGTGCGCATCGGGTACGCTGCCGCCGCCGTCGCCGCCCCTCCTCTGCCTCTTTCTCATCCACTTTTTCTCTGGTGCTGCCATGGGGTTGGATTGGAACACCCCCCCACTACTTGTGTTTTTTGGCCGAAGATAGGGGGCTTCAGGCCCCTTTTAGTCCTTTTTCCTTTTTTTTGTTTGTGTAGAGCCTGCCCATCAACTAAAATTGCCAGTCCAATCTCATACCTCTTATTCTAAATCCGAATCGATAATGCAATCTTTCTTCAATTATTCGTTCCCAAATATATCAAGGTTTGATTTAATAACTAATGAAATTAGTTCTAAAGTTAACAACTTAATCGTATTCTGGAAACGACTAAATTAAACTATCGATACAATTTAATGACATAAATTAGCACGAATTAAATTCAAAACCAATAATAGCAGTAATAATTCTTTTTAATAAAATTATCGCCCGCGTAGGCACATCGGCAATAATTTAACTCATATAGTTACTAAAATATGATTTTATAACGTCAAAAAGGATAAGATGGTCAGCTTAATGTAAAAATAAAGAACGGGTTGTTACATTCTCCCCCTTAGAAGAATTTCGTCCTCGAAATTCTAAAGCTCAGTTCAGTCATACCTGACATGACCATGCACAGGGCACAATCTACACAACTCGCATTAAAATCCAAGTTCTTATTTTATAATTAATTGAAACTGAAAAAGAGGCTTGTGGTATCTAGTCTCCTCCTCGCCAATCATCTTCAAGCGTCTACTCACTCTGTTTAGGCACCGAGGGCAAACGCATAGAAGAGGGCAAATGAGTTGATGTGGAAAATCATACTAGGCTTGTTAGGCAACAACTCTATGTATATGCATCGTCATGAATCGAAATGTAAGGGACGCACCTTCAGTTTACTACTACTAACTGTTTTAGTTGCTGAATTTACAAATCTGAGTTTGAATTATTTTTCAACAAGGGAAACACGCGAGCTGTGTGCATCTTTAACGATTAATTTCATTAAAATGAATGACTTTATGATTTACGTTACTATTGACGTTACTAATTTATAAATTATTGAATCAATGCTAACCCGAGTTTTTGAAATCATTTTTGTTTTAATTAGTTGATTCCCAAAGTCTAGACTGAAATTTTAGTTGTGGGACGCTTCGACTCGAGTTTAGTCTAACCGCTAATGAGTTTAGGACCAGAACCTAGTTACATTAGTTAATCGAGCAACAAAAAAAAGGGAAAAAGGAAAAAAAAATTAACAAAAGGGGAGGGGCCTATTATCAGGTCACAGGGGACCCCGAAACCACCCCCCCGACCTCCCTCTCTCCCCATCTGCTTCTCTCTCTCTCTCTGGGGCCACCGGCTGCCGCCTGGCGTCACTGCCGACCGCCACCTGTCGCCGGCGAGAGAAAGACATGCCTGGTCCCATCAGCCCATGACAACCACCGCCAAACACCACCACCCGTTGCCTTCCACTTCTCACGGCCAAAACGACCCAAAACACGCGTCTTCCCGGCCTGAAACCGGCCACCCATGTGCTGGAATCTGGCAACCCACCCCATACGACCTCCTCTATAAATTGTAGGCCGAATTTGAGTCGAAATCAACAAAAAACGCCACCAATTCGGGAGCTAAGGTCTGGGTTTTGCAAGCACTCGGGTTCAGCAGATTGGGGCGTGCCATTACTGTTCTTTGAGTTGAAATTTGGTTAATCCAAGTAAGTGTTTCTCCCCTCCTAAGCTATTATTACTTTCAAAAAAACGTTTTCAGCAGATTGATGTTGCATGTTAGATTAGGGTTAGCTAAAGTAGTTAGAAATGTCAAGAATTGAACGAAAATGTGTTGCCTGATGATTTCATACCCGTTTATAGCCAACTGGATTGTATACCCAGAGTGTCGCTTGCTGCCGTCAGCTTTGCATGTCTCGAATCAGTTTTTAATTTCAGCTTAGAAATGCACAGAATCTATTTATAGGCTATAGCTGTGTTTTCAGTTATACCTGAGTTGGTTCGAATCGATTTATGTGCAAAATTGCTGCTTGAAAGTAACTTGAATCGTATTATGCTAAAATGACTTAAATAGGCTTGATATGTAATTTCGAGACAACGAATGACGCTTCGAATTGATGCATGTTAGTTCAGTTAGTTCATGCTTGAAAAATAGCTTCGAAATGAATTATATATGTTTATAATCGATTCAAGCATGTGTAGTTAGCTCATGTCTAATCAATAGTTTCGAAACGAAATATGAATGCTTAGAATCGATTTTAGTGAATTCAATTGACACGTGCTTAAAAGTTTGGTTCGAAGTAAGCTATGCATGTTTAGAATCACGTTTAGTATATTTAGCTAATGCATGTTTGAAAGGTCGACTCGAATAGTAACATCGAGATGGTAAATGAATGCCTAAAAGCGTATTATGTCTAAATGACCTAAATGGGTTCGAATAGTAACATTGATATGATTAACGAAAGCTTAGAATCGTATTATGCCTAAATGACCCAATTAGCCTAAATGGTGAATCGTTTTATGCCTAAATAGAGATTCGATTCATGTTAAGCTTAAAAGGTATAAATAAGCGTGCTTAGTAAAACGCTTGAATCGTATTATGCCTAAAATGAGCAAATTAGCCTAAATAAGTGAATCGTTTTATGCTTAAATAGAGATTCGATTTATATTAAGCTTAAATGGTATAAATAAGTATGCTTAGTAAAACGCTTGAATCATATTATGTCTAAATGACCATATTAGCCTAAATAGTGAATCGTTTCATGCTTAAATAGAGACTAGACTTATGTTAAGCTTGAATGACATAATTAGGCCGGCTTAGTAACCATGGTGTGATAGACGAATGCCATGAAACGTAATATGCTTAAATGACGTAATAGGCTAAATGTAACTTAGAGTCAATGAATGAATGCCCGAATCAACGCTTGTCTATTCAGTTGAATTATGCCTATACAATAACTTTAGACCTAGTATTTGGATGCCGAACTGAACATGTTCGCGACCCCTAACCACCATACATGAATGCAATCATGTTTCATGGATAGTTGGTGGATGTTTGTTTCAAGTTAAGTTCGTATGAATGATTGTATGTATGTATGTATGTATATATATATATATATATATATATATATATATATATATATATATATATATATATATATATATATATATATATATATATATATATATATATATGTGCATGGTTATAACCGTTGGTTGCAGCACTCTGCTAATTGTTAGTTGTTTAATCAGTAAGTCCAGCATTAATAAGTTGCGTAAGTTATGTATCGCTTTTTAGTGTATCATAATGACTAGGATGCTAGATTGTGAAATTGAAACCGAGATGGTAGTTGGATGGTTTGAGGAAGAACTATGAGTAGTTCGAGGTCCTTGTGGTACGGTGCTTATGAGGAGGGAGCCTTGGTTGTGAATTAACCGCAATCATGTGGATTGCGAGGCCATGTGTGGCTCATTGTGTTGTTGAATTGATTACGAAGTGCTTGAATGTCATACATGTCGACCCCCTTCCCTTACACGTCCTCAAGTTACATTATGTGCATAAGGGTGAGATTTTCAAAGAAGGATTTCATGTTTTGAAATAACTGTAGCCATAAATATTAGTGCATGATGGCATATTTTAACTAAATGAAATTAGTTTTGGGAGTGAACCTGCTTGAACGGGGGAATCCTAAAAGTTTTACAAAGGCATGAATTATATGATAAAGGATTTCGCTATGAGAGGCAGCAAACGTATTAGTCGTTATAAACAGTTTGAATGGCTAAGATAAGTGCTTAGGGACAATTGATGGGAGTGAACCTGCTTGAATGGGGGAATCCCTAGCCTAGGGAGTAATCCCTAGAGACCCTGACGAGGGTCAAGGTCCAAAGTTAGTTGCCATCCTGGGAGTAAGAGCTTAGTGTGAGTTAATCTCACTGGAATTGAGTGTAGATCTCTCCCAACCAGCACTTTGTGATGATCTTATGCCCATAGTAGTTTCTTATTAAATAAGAAAAGCAGTTGGCGTTTCGCCTTTTTAAGTATTTCAGAAAGAAAGTTTTTAAGGGTCATTATAAGACCAAGATGAAGGAGATTCTTTTAAAAGAGTATGAGCCTCAAGAGGCTAAGAGAAGAGTTTTTTATCAGCCTCAAGAGGCTAAATGAAGTGTTTTTAGTAAAAGAAAGAAAGCTTCCTGTGTATGACATGAGCATGTTCTAAGAATAACTTATGAATGAGATGCTAAGTAAGATACGAATATGAAAGGTAAGTCTTATAAGCATATTTCATGCATACCCTATGAATGAGAACTGATTAAAACTTGAAATGTGTGTATCTTATGCATACCATATGAATGAAATGCCAAGAAAAGTATGATTCTGAAAAGAAATAACCTTATGTGCACATCATATGAATAGAGTTTCATGCATAGTTCGAATAGAATGCTAAGAAGTTATGTTTATGAAAAAGAAAGCCCCTGTGCTTAACCTCGTCACTTACTTAAGTGTTTGACTACTTGTTAGAAAAGAAGTTTGGTCACTTAGAAACCTAGAAATGTGTGAGTGCTTAAAGTGAAGTTTATGATTAGTGACATTTCCATAAGAATTTTATGATTGCCTAATATGATAGTAAAGTATGGAAACGTGATATGTGACTAGCAAAGATATTATTGCTTGTAACGGTTTTGGTTTTAAGGGGGCTGGGAGACACTCACTGAGCGTGTGGTTGCTCATCCCACTACTATTTCCCCTTTTCCCTAGGTTTTCTTTGTGACTGGTGAAAATTAAGCCATTTTTGTGGAGTTGAAGTTTACCCCTGGTTAAAAAAGAGTTATGTGTGCCATATAGAAGTAGTTTCTCGAGTTCGACGATGTAATATAACGTACTCTTAGTTTGTAATTGTTGTAACCTAAGTTTTCTAGCTCATATGTTGCATATTGATTACGAGTCGCTCTGTACGGCCATACGAGCCAACCATCTAATTAGTTAGATATCTTCTTGGTCAATTGTTAGTTAGGTTTTGGGATGTAAACACCAATACTCCGATTGTGCGAACCGTTGAGTTGTGTCTTTCATTCCTTCTATATTAATAAACTATTCTGTTTGGTGTACTCTGAGCGGGTGGCTTGTTGAGTTATGAACTCCGGCGTGTGGGCGTTGAGCTATGGTTTAAATGTTTTACGCTTCTGTTGATTTATAGGGACTTATTGTAAGGTTTTTAGCCTGGAAACGATCAGTTTTTAGGGGTAGCTCTGTCTGTTTTGTCCCAGAATTTAAAAAAGAAGTTATGCAAACGTAACGCTTCTCGCCTTAGGGGCAGGGGGTGTTATATTGAGGGTATCCGAGCATGGTCCTGCGACCATAGGCCACGACCTGAGTCTTGCATTCATATAGTTCGATAGGAACGCATTCATAATGATGTGCTATATGCTTACTAGGTCTACAAATGTGCGTTTAATGTGAATGTTGGCGCACTTAGCTAGCTAGGTGCAGCTCGAGTGAGCTCACTAATCGAGTGAACGAATGAACTGTTAAGGGGGTAAGCCGAGTAACTTGTATTCTCATGAATGAGTTAAGTGTTAGTTCAATCGAAGGTTGTTTGCTTGTTTGCTTATACGCTTTGACGATTTGAAATTGAATGATTTGGAAAGCCTTAGCTCTAAGCCCATCTTTGCCCCTTAAGTACGATGTGGTAGCTTTCTGATCAATTGATTTTACCTCAGAATGATATGATTTCTTAATGCCCTTGAATGAGCTTGACTAAGTTAACTGCCTTCATACGAACCTGACATGTTCTTTATAAGCTGCCATGAATGAAAGACCTAAAAATCAGCTAAGGTCGATGTATGATATAGGAGTGTTAGCACATGTTTTTCCCTCTTGCGAATTACTTACTATATACGAAGTCATTATGCTAAGGATTATGCTACGTGATGCCATGTGACACTTATATAATGCCTTACTACTTTAATGTGTTATGAAAGTCTCCGGGTTAATAGTTGTGATCCTAAAAAGTGGCTTGAACTCATTGCCTTAGAATGAGACACCGCATACGACCATGAGATATCACTGCACAATTGTCCTACCTTTAGATGCCGATTCATAGCGATGCATGTACCTGGAGATGTTGTTCACTATGTAGGTTGCATCCAGATAATCAAAAGTTTATATTCTTTTTTTTTAAAAAAAACAAGCTTAGTATGGTTTTCTACGCCAACTCAATTACCCCTCTTCAATGCGGTTTGCCACGGCGCCTAAATAGAGTGAGCAGACGCTTGATGAGGATTGGCGAGGAGGAGGTTGGACACCATAAGCTTTTTCTTTCGATTTAAAAGAAGTAGTGTCTGTAAAAGGAAACCTTTTGGAAACCTACCGCGTAGATCCTAGTTGTTTGCATACATTTTAGGAAAGACCGAACTTAGATTTAGAATTTCGAGGACGAAATTCTTTTAAGGGGGGAAGAGTGTAAGGGCCGCACCTTCAGTCTACTACTACTAACTGTTTTAGTTGCTGAATTTACAAATCTGAGTTTAAATTATTTTTTAACAAGGGTAATAAGCGACTGTGTGCGTCTTTAACGATTAATTTCATTAAAAAGAACGACTTTACAATTTACGTTACTACTGACATTAGTCATTTATAAATTATTGAATCAATGCTAACCCGAGTTTTCGAAATCGTTTTCGTTTTATTTAGTTGATTCTCGAAGTCTAGATTGAAATTTTAGTTATGGGACGCTTCGACTCGAGTTTAGTCTAACCGCTAATGAGTTTAGGACCAGAACCTAGCTACATTAGTTAATCGAGCAACAAAAAAAAAGGAAAAAGGAAAAAAAATTTTAACAAAAGGGGAGGGGGCCTGTTATCGGGTCACAGGAGACCCCAAAACCACCCCCTAACCTCTCTCTCTCCCTGTCTGCTTCTCTCTCTCTCTCTGGGGCCATCGGTCGCCGTCTGGCGTCACCGCCGACCGCCACCTATCGCCGGCGAGAGAAAGAGATGCTTGGTCCCCTCAGCCGACGACAACCACCGCCGAACACCACCACCCGTTGCCCTCTGCTTCTCACGGCCAAAACGACCCAAACACGCGTCTTCCCGGCCTGAAACCGGCCACCCATGTTCCAGAATCCGGAAACCCACACCCCACACGACCTCCTCTATAAATTGGGAGTCGAATTTGAGTCGAAATCAACTAAAAACGCCACCAATTCGGGAGTTAAGATCTGGGTTTTGCAAGCATTGGGGCTGGGATTCGGGTTCAGCAGATTAGGGCGTGCCATTGCTGTTGTTTGAGTTGAAATTTGGCTAATCCAAGTAAGTGTTTCTCCCCTCCTAAGCTATTATTATTTTCAAAGAAATGTTTTCAGCAGATCGATGTTGCATGTCAGATTAGGGTTACCTAAAGTAGTTAGAAATGTCAAGAATTGAATGAAAATGTGTTGCTTGATGATTTCATACCCGTTTATGGCCAACCGGATTGTATACCCAGAGTGTTGCTTGCTGCCGTCAGCAATGCATGCCTCGAATCAGTTTTTACTTTCAGCTTAGAGATGCACAGAATCTGTTTATAGGCTGTAGCTGTGTTTTCAGTTATACCTAAGTAGGTTCGAATCGATTTATGTGCAAAATCACTGCTTAAAAGTAACTTAAATCGTATTATGCTAAAATGACTTAAATGGGCTTGATATGTAATTTCGAGACAGCGAATGACGCTTCGAATCGATGCATGTTAGTTCAGTTAGTTCATACTTGAAAAATAGCTTCGAAATGAATTATACATGTTTATAATCGATTCAAACATGTGTAGTTAGCTCATGTCTAATTAATTATTTCGAAAGAAAATATGAATGCTTAGAATCGATGTTAGTACATTAAGTTAACAGGTGCCTGAAAGTTTAGTTTGAAGTAAGCTATGCATGTTTATAATCAACTTTAGTATATTTAGTTAATGCATGTTTGAAAGATCTACTCCAATAGTAACATCGACATGGTAAATGAATGCCTAAAAGCGTATTATGTCCAAATGACCTAAATGGGTTCGAATAGTAACATTGATTTGATTAATGAAAGCTTAGAACCGTATTATGCCTAAATGACCCAATTAGCCTAAATGGTGAATCGTTTTATGCCTAAATAGAGATTCGATTCATGTTAAGCTTAAAAGGTATAAATAAGCGTGCTTAGTAAAACGCTTGAATTGTATTATGCCTAAAATGAGCAAATTAGCCTAAATAAGTGAATCGTTTTATGCTTAAATAGAGATTCGATTCATATTGAACTTAAATAGTATAAAAAGGCATGCTTAGTAAAACGCTTGAACCGTATTATGTCTAAATGACCATATTAGCCTAAATAGTGAATCATTTCATATTTAAATAGAGACTAGACTCATGTTAAGCTGAGTGACATAATTAGGCCCGCTTAGTATCCATGGTGTGATAGACGAACGCCGTGAAACGTAATATGCCTAAATGACGTAATAGGCTAAATGTAACTCAGAGTCAATGAATGAATGGCTGAATCAACGCTTGTCTATTCAGTTGAATTATGCGTATACAGTAGGTTTAGATATAGTATTTAGATGACGAACTGAGCATGTTTACGTCCCCTAACTGCCATACATGAATGCTGTCATGTTTTATGCTTAGTTAGTTTAACCTAACATATTAGACGTCTGTTTCACCTCAAGTTCGTATGAATGCTTATTTGTGTGTGTGTACATATATATATATATATATATATATATATATATATATATATATATATATAGATATAGATATATATATGTGCATGGTTATAACCGTTGGTTGTAGCACCCTGCTAATTGTTAGTTGTTTAATCGATAAGTCCAGCATTGGTAAGTTGCATAAGTTATGTATCGCTTTTCAGTATATCATAACGATGAGGATGCTAGATTATGAAATTGAAACCGAGATGGTAGTCGGATGGTTTGAGGAAGAACTATGAGTGGCTCGAGGTTCTTGTGGTACGGTGCTGGTGAGGAGGGAGTCTGGGTTGTGAATTAACCGCAATCGTGTGGATTGCGAGGCCATGTGTGGCTCATTGTGATGAATTGATTATGAAGTGCTTGAATGTGATACATGTGGACCCCCTTCCCTTTCATGTCCTCAAGTTACATTATGTGCATAAGGGTGAGATTTTCAAAGAAGGATTTCATGTTTTGAAATAATAGTAGCCATAAATATTAGTGCATGATGGCATATTTTAACTAAATGAATATAGTTTTGGGAGTGAACCTGCTTAAACGGAGGAATCCTAAAGAGTTTAACAAAGGCATAAGTTGCATGATAAAGGATTTCGCTGTGAGAGGCAGCAAACGTATTGTCGTTATGACCAGTTTAAATGGCCAAGATAAGTGCTTGGGGACAATAGATGGGAGTGAATCTGCTTGAACGGGGGAATCCCTAGCATAGGGAGTAATCCCTAGAGACCCTGATGAGGGTTAAGGTCCAAAGTTAGTTCCCATCCTGGGAGTAAGAGCTTAGTGTGAGTTAATCTCACTGGGATTGAGTGTAGATCTGTCCCAGCCAACACTTTGTGATGATCTTATGCCCAGAGTAGTTTCTTATTAAATAAGAAAAGCAGTTGGCATTTCGCCTTTTTAAGTATTTCAAAAAGAAAGTTTTTAAGGGTCCTTATGAGACCAAGATGAAAGAGATTCTTTTAAAAGAATATGAGCCTCAAGAGGCTAAGAGAAGAGTTTTTTATTAGCCTTAAGAGGCTAAATGAAGTATTTTCAGTAAAAGAAAGAAAGCTTCCTGTGTATGACATGTGCATGTTCTAAGAATAACTTATGAGTGAGATGCAAAGTAAGATACGAATATGAAAAGTAAGTCTTATGAGCATATTTCATGCATACACTATGAATGGGAATTGATTGAGACTTGAAATATGTGTATCTTATGCATACCATATGAATGAAATGCCAAGAAAAGTATGATTCTGAAAAGAAATAACCTTATGTGCACATCATATGAATACGGTTTCATGCGTAGTTCGAATAGAATGCTAAGAAGTTATGTTTATGAAAAAGAAAGCCCCTGTGCTTAACCTCGTCACTTGCTTAAGTGTTTGACTGCCTGTTAGTAAAGAAGTTTGGTCACTTAGAAACCTAGAAATGTGTGGGTGCTTAAAGTGAAGTTTATGATTAGTGACATTTCCATAAGAATTTTATGATTGCCTAATATGATAGTAAAGTAAGAAAACGTGATATGTGACTAGTAAAGATATTATTGCCTGCAACGGTTTTGGTTTTAAAGGGGTTAGGAGACACTCACTGAGCGTGTGGTCACTCATCCCACTACTCTTTCCCCTTTTCCCCAGGTTTTCTTTGTGACAGGTGAAAGTTAAACCATTTATACGGAGTTGAAGTTTACCCCTGGTTGAAAAAGAGTTATGTGTGCCATATAGAAATAGTTTCTCGAGCTCGACGACGTAATGTGACGTACTCTTAGTTTATAATTATTGTAACCTAAGTTTTCTAGCTCATATAATATATATTGATTACGAGTCGCTCTGTATGGCCATACGAGCCAATCATCTAGTTAGTTATATGTCTTCTTGGTCAATTGTTAGTTAGGTTTTGGGATGTAAACCCCAATACTCTAGTTGTGTGAACCGTTGAGTTGTATCTTTCATTTCTTCTGTATTAATGAACTATTATGTTTGGTGTACTCCGAGCGGGTGGCTTGTTGAGTTATGAACTCCGCCGTGTGGCCGCTGATCTATGTTTTAAATGTTTTGCGCTTTCGTTGATTTACAGGGACATATTGTAAGGCATTTAGCCTGGAAATGGTCAGTTTTTAGGGGAAGCTCTGTCAGTTTCGTCCTAGAATTTAAATAAGAAGTTAAGTAAATGTAACGCTTCCGCCCCTAGGGGCAGGGGGTGTTAGATGAAATCTAACAGTATGACAACTGGGACATGACATCTAAAGGCCATATAAAGGTAGTTTCAGTCTAAAACATGAATTTAAGGCACTTTTAGGATCACAATGGTTAACCTAGAGATGACTGCAACACATTAGAGTAATAAGAACATCACACAGCACCAGTGGCATCATTTAAGTACAATGGCATTGTAGAGAATCAGCAATTCAGCATTCTCAAGCCTAGGAACCATAAGCAACATGAAACTGTCTAATATGCATATAACAAGCAATTTACAAAAGGAGAGCACATGCAAATGGCATCCCTATGTTTATACATCAATCACAACTAACTTTTAGGCCTTTCGTTCATGGCAATCTGGACAAGGCATGTCAAAGTGGTATGAAGGGGGTTAAAAGTCGAAAATGAGCGAGTTAACTTTAGTACTAATAAAGTCTCAGATAGTCAAGAATCTCATTCTCATATCAGCCTCAAACAGAGGGGAAGAACATAAAACACCAGTGAACGAACCAAACCAAACAGGTTAAACGGACACATGAAATGATTAGCTAATAACAACAAAAGGATAAACACATAATTCTAATACAATAAAGGTCTATCAGTGCAAGTATTCACATTCCTGGAAAAGGATGGTTGAATGCTTACAACATACAAAGCAGTGTATATCATAATCTACATGCACTAATTTTTAGACAAGTAACCCATACATAAACATGATCAATGCAAATGAAGGGAAATGCTAAAGTGGAGGTCCACGTGAAGTCAACATTAGAAAGAGCTCGTCAGACTAGCCGGGTATGCAAGTGCAAAACATGACAGGTTCTAGTCACAATGACAGGTTCTAGCCACAATCATATTTGATGTGTACTTTGAACAAATTTTAGACGAAATATGGAATCAAATCAAGACAAGTTGAAATTCTGATAAATGTCAAGTGCCTCGTAACTGCAGCTGTACAAAGATTACTCTTAAGGAACAGTAGAACACATGAAGACCACGGAAAGAAAATTATTTTCATATTAAACAGCTTGCAATTCAATGCAAACTGGCCTTACTGGAGGATTGAGTATATCACAGGAGCAAAACACAGTTAAACAATAGCTCAAACATAAGCACCTTAAAAATGACTAACAATTAGCAACAAATCTTTCATGAAGAATAGCTAAAAATTGTCACTCGAAAGCGCCATTTCTGGGGAATCTTTTAACATGGACTATAGCAGACTAATGCAAAATGACTTTAAAGTTTAAATTATTATTTGGTTCCTTTCTATGCAGTGAACAACAATAAATGCTTTTCTATAGACATCCCTCACAAAACTGGCCTCTCTACAATTTTAGGTAGTACTGGTGTATTTTGAAATTCCCCCTTCTTTGCCTTTTTGCCCTCTCTGTCTATAAAAAGGGTGCAAGCTGCAACCTAAAACTTCTCACCCTCTGAAAAATAAGCGTTCTAGAAGAAAGTAGCATATTACTATGCCTTCAAGACAAATAAACAAATTAATCTCAAGTGCTGTAGCAATATTGACAGTCAAGTATAGACACTTAATTCCCAAGGAGATTTGGTGGGGGGGCGAAAAAAATATATGCACCTCAAACCTAACTATCACAACCATAAGCAACAGCAACTACTTAAGCTTTCATGACAGCAATCAATTCAAAATAGATAAAACAAACAAAATTCTTAAACATCCACAACAAAGGAACCAATTGTTAACACTTCTAATTAAGCAATCAAAGTGCACAAACAGCAACTGATTCTAATAATAGCCACGCAAAACAAATCTAATAAAAACAGAAAAAAGAAAAAAAAAATTAGTAAATGGGCCTTTCCAGATAATTGGAAAGGTCTTTTAATACAGAAGGAAAACCTTAACTTAACATTTACGAAAGATCTTAACTTTTAAAGCCTCTATGTTTTAAAAGGAGGATGATTTAACTACTTCCAGCTTTTTCCCTACCAACCATTGAGTGCATTTACTCACTCTATTATCGGGCCCGAGGAGCAAGTCGTACTGGAGGGGCAAGAATGAGCTTGGGGTTAAAACATTCTCAGTTGTTTGAGTTCAAACCAAGAGCACTTGATACTTTTGATTTAAATCACCAAGGTGTATGAAAAACAGCTTTCGATTAAAATCACCAAGGTGCACACACAAAACACTATTGATCGAGTTAACAATTGGCTCATCTATGAGAATACAAGTCATTCGGCTTATACTCTTAGCAATTCGTTCATTCACTTGATTAGTAAGCTCACTCAAGCTGCACTTAACCAGCTAAACACACCAGCATTCAAACACAAACGCACATTTGCACACAAAGCATGGTATATATCACATCATTTTGAACGCAACCCTAGATAACTGTATGCGATGTAAGATTCAGGTCGCGGCCTATGGTTGCAGGACCATGCTCTGATACTATTTTGTAGCACCCCCAACTCCTAGGGCTATGAGTATTATGTTTTTCTCGAATCCTACTTAATTTATGGGTTGAAACGGATAGAATTTCGCCTAAAAACTAACCATTTTCAGGCAAAAAGTCGTACAATAAACCCGTGCAATCAACAGAAGCATAAAGAACTCTAAAATAAGCTCAGCGGCTACACGCCGGAGTTCATAACTCAACGAGCAACTCACTCAAAGTACATCAAACAACATATCTCATTAATAAAGAAGAAATGAAAGATACAACTCAATGGTTCATACAACCGGAGTGCTAGATGTTTGCATCCCAAAATATAGACAACTTCAATTAAAAAACAAATGACTAATAAGATGGTTGGCTCACATGGCCATATAGAGCGACATATAAGTAATATGTATTACATGAACTAGAGCACTTGTTTACATGCATTTACAAACTAAGAATGCATACCATAACATCATTAACAGCAAGACCACTTCACTGTAGGCATACTTGACTCCCCCTTAAGCAAGAGTAAACTTCCATTTCGGCGTAACTGAATTGACTCCTACTTGTCATAAAGAAAACCTGGGAAAAGGGGGAAGAGTAATGGAATAAGCAACCACATGCTCAGTGAGTATTGCCTGACCCCTTAGAACCAAAACCGTTGTAGGTAGTAATATGTTTAATAGTCACATATCACGTATTAATGTATTACTATCATATTAGGCAATCATAGTCCCCAAGGATGGATTATTATGGTAAATTGCGTCCTAGCCACTCTATCTAATTTCTATGTTCTTAAATGACCAAATTTCCTCACTAACAAGTGCTCAGGCATGTAACCATGCAACAAGAGCTATGCACTGAACTTTCCTTCATAGGTTATGCACATTCAAAACTTAAATGTTTGATTCATTACAGGGACATAGCCATGCCTTACTTGAAATTTCATTCAAACACTCATTCATAAAATAAGTACAGGATATGCACAGAGATCTTCCTTTCTTCTTTATGAACGA
>JAKOGI010003768.1:25000-42592 GCA_029747015.1 Carnegiea gigantea
TTGTTAAGTTGTTCTTGAGAAAATATTTTCCAAACGCCAAGACTGCAAAGCTAAGGAATGAAATAAATCAATTTCTTCAACTAGAAAGGGAATCACTTTGGAAATACATAGATAGGTTTAAGAATTTGTTGGCTCAGTGTCCTCACCCTAGTTTAGACCAAGCACATTTGAGCCAAATTGTATATAAAGAATTTGACCAACAAACTAGAACCATGTTAGAGTCGATATGTCAGGGTGATCTTCTTTTTAAGAGCGCCACTGTAGCTTAGGAATTTCTAGAGGACTTTGCTGAAAAGGCTATACAGTGGCAAACCACTAGCGATACTGGTCTAATTTCTAGATTTGGTAGGGGTGGAATGCATTCTATTTCTGATGTCAGTCATCTTAAGTCTAAGATTGCAATTTTAGAGAACATGTTGAAGAGGTTATCTGCTCATACTCCCCAGATTTCTTAAACTTCTATAGTGTCTTGTTTACATTGCCAGGCCTTAGATCATTGATTGGGTGCAAGTCCTTGTTTTTCTCACTAATTGTCCATTGGGCAAGTGCAAGTGAATTTGGCCTACCAAAGACCCAAGAATGACCCATTCTCCCCTTACTATAACCCAAGATGGAGAAATTATCCTAATGTTTCTTGGAGTAGTGGACCAAATGTTACGGTTCCTAACTCCCAACTTGGAGTGTTTCCTAGAAGTAACTCCTAACCCATTTTTCCCTAACCAAAGGTGTGCCTAACACACCTAGATCTCCACCACCTATTGCCTAAGTTCAACCTTCTCCTAGTTATACTGACATTGATGAGATTAAGGGAGAATTAATAATAACACGGAGAGGATGATTAATGCTAATTTAGAAAAAAATAATGAGAATGATGATTGAGTAATTTTCGCAATTAGCGTCATCTGCTAGGAACCAGGTACTTTTCCTTATGATCCAGTGGTGAACCCTAAGGGTCACGCCTTATCTTCTTCGGGAGTCAACCTTAGTGATACTGTGTGGAAAGTAAATATAGTTATATCTCTTAGATCAAGTCGAAAGATTGATAATCGAGTAGGAAATTCTAAAGAACCTTGCAAGTACCCTCATAGTTTCTTCCAAAATTCTTCTTCTTCCTCTTCTTCTCTGGAACCTGCATCATCCATTCAATCAGGGGATGCTACTGATGGTGGCCCTGATGAATCTTCTGACCCTCTGCATTCTAACTCACCTTCTGATAAAGAAGAGCCTGAGGAGAAAGATTCCGCTGATTCAATGGATCCCATATCTCCTAAGGATTCTTCTTCGCCTTCTTCTATAAAGAGAGTTCATAAGCCTTTATCTTCTTTCCCCCATGGGTTGAAAAAGAAAGATCAAGCCCATTGTTAATGAGCTAAGAGAGACCTTCTCTCAAGTCAATATCGACATTCCTTTAAGATGCTATTCAACTAATGCCTCAATATGCTAGGTTTTTGAAGGATTTGTGTACTACCAAAGGAGGCACTAGTGTTTTTAAAAAGGCTTTCTTAGCCTCTGGCACTCGTTCTATTATTTCTCACTAGATCTCATTAAAGTACAAGGACCCCAATTACCCTACTATTTTCATAGTTATAGGAAACCTACTTATTCACAGAGCTTTGCTTGCCTTCTTCTATAAAGAAAGTTCATAAGCCTTTACCTTCTTTCCCCCATGGGTTAAAAAAGAAAGATCATGCCCATGTTCATAAGATAAGAGATACCTTCTCTTAAGTCAAAATCAACAACCCTTTAAGATGTTATTCAGTCGATGCCTCTGTATGCTAGGTTTCTGAAGGATCTGTATACTACTAAAGGAGGCACTAGTGTTCCTAAAAAGGTTAAGAAAGCAGGTTCCTTATGACTGTCTGATTGCTTCTGCTTTTGCTTTTGCTTTTGCCTTTGCCTATGCTTATGAGTTTGTTTCCCCTCCTACTTTTCTTGGATTGAAACCTCTTCTTGGTTGTCTTAAGTACTCATTTCTAGGACCCAAGGAATCCTTACCGGTGATTATTGCTTCTGACTTAGACCGAGACCAAGAGGAAATATTGATTGCCTTAGTTAGAGAGAATAAGGAAGATGTAGGTTGGACCTTAGGGCATATCAAGGGCATAAGTCCCTCGATTATGTTACATAGAATCTATTTAGAGCATAATGATAAGCCCTATCAAGATTGTCAATGACATTTGAACCCGACCTTATAGGAAGTGGTTAGGAAGGAAGTGTTTAAGTAGTTAGACTATAGGTTATCTATCTGATTTTTAATAACAAGTGGTTTATTTTGGTTAAAGTTGTTCTTAAGAAGACCGGTATTTCCATGGTTGGGAATGATAAGAACAACCTAATCCCCACTTGAGTCCAATCAAGGTGCCACTAGGGAAAACCATTTACTCCTTCCCTTAACCAAATGCTAGAGAGGTTGGCTGGACATTCTTGCTATTACTTTTTAGATGGATATTCTGGCTATACTCAGATCTCTATTACCCTTGGGAATCAGGGGAAGACTACTTTTACCTATCTATTTGGTACATTTGCCTTTAAGAGAATGTCATTTCGACTTTGTAATGCTCCTGCTACCTTTCAGAGGTGTATGATTTTGATTTTCTTAGATTTAGTTGAACAATGCATGAAAATGTTGATGGATGACTTGTCTGTGTTTGGATCTTCATTTGATGACTATTTGTCTAATCAGAGTAAAGTGTTATGAAGGTGTATGGAGAAAAATCTTACTTTGAACTAGGATAAATGCAATTTCATAGATAAAAAAGTGGGTAGTCTTAGGCCATATTATTTCTAGAGATGGAGTTGAAGTTGATAAGGCTAAGGTAGATTTGATTGTTAATCTTCTCCCTCCCACTTGTATGAAAGAGGTGAGGTCTTCACTTGGACGTGCTGGCTTTTATCACTATTTTATTAAGGACTTTATAAAGATAGCTGAGCCTTTGACCAACATTTTAGCTAAGGATGTGCCATTTTACTTCTTTGAGGAGTGTCATGTGGCATTTACTAAGCTAAAAGAAGCCTTGACCTCTGCTCCGTTCTTCATCCTCTCATATGGGGAGAGCCTTTTGAGTTGATGTGTGATGCATCTGACTTTACTGTTGGGGTTGTTTTAGGGCAATATGTTGATAAGAAGCTCCATGTCATTTATTCTATTGGTCACACTTTGCATGATGCGCAACTGCATTATACTATCACTAAGAAAGAATCTTTTGTTGTAATTTTTGGTTTTGAAAATCTTGGACCTTACCTAATTGGGTCTCATGTGATTGTTTACACTAACCACTCTGTTCTTAAGCACCTTCTTTTTAAGAAGGATGGTAAGCCTAGACTTGTGAGGTGGATCTTGCTTCTATAAGAATTCGATTGTGAGATTAGGGATAAGAAATGTTTTGATAACCTTGTTGCTGACTTCTTGTCTAGGATTCTCGACGGTAGATACCATGAGTACAACATTTTTTAATGCTTCCTTAATGAGCAATTGTTGGGAGTCCACCGTAACCCTTGGTATGCTGACATTGTGAATTGCCTAGTATCTAGTAGGATTCCTAAGGGCTAGGCCAAGAATGATAGAGATCAATTCTTTCGCCATGTGAAATTCTTTGCTAAGGATGACCCTTACTTGTTGAAGTACTATTCTGACCAAGTCTCTAGAAGGAGTATTCCTGACTATGAGGTTGGAAGTGTTCTTTTATTTATCCTGAATAAGCATGTGGGGGGCATTTCAGTTGGAAAAAGACAACAACCAATGTTCTTCTATGTGGTTTATAGTGGCCTATCTTGTTTAAGGATGCTTTTGAATAGTATAAGAGTTACCTTAGGTGCCAACAGCTAGGTAGGATTAGCAGGAGAGACATAATGCCACTTAATCCCATTAATGTGTTGGCAATTTTTCATATTTGGAGTATAGACTTCACAGGTCCATTTCCATCTTCTTTTAGGAATGAGTATATTTTATTAACTGTGGAATATATTTCTAAGTAGGTAGATGCTCACTAGGACTAGTGATGCTAAAGTAGCAGTGAAGTTCCTTTGGGAGAACATTTTTGCTAGATTTAGCATGCCCTGAGCTACTATTAATGATGAGGACACCCATTTTACTAATCGGTCTTTTAATGCCTTATTGTAGAAGTGCTCTATAGTCCATAGACTTACTACACCCTATCATCCCCAGACTAGTGACCAGGATGAAGTGTCAAATAAGACGATTAAGCGCTAAAGTGTCAAATAAAAAGAATTAAGCAATTTCTAGAAAAGACTATGAGCTAGAATAGCAAAATTAGGCTGACAAACTTGTAGATCCTTTATAGGCTTTGATGCTACCGCATGCATACGGGTGTTGTAGTTTAGTTTTAATATCATTCCCACCACAGAGATCAGATGTAATCTTTTAAGTTTTGACTTATTATAAAAGGCTAAGAAAACAAGCTCCAATGGGATATTTAAATTACACTAATCAACTAATCAGGAAATTCAATTGAATTAAAATATATGGGGAATTGTTTCCCCAAGTAAAGAGTTGGATCAATGGATTAAATCAAGCACTTTGCATAGGTTGGATGACTAAAAGGAGTGCAATCAAACTAAAATTCAATGTTATCTTTCGAAGGAAACTGAATTGCCTAAACTAATCCAATTAACATTCTTTCAAATGCCCTTATTTTAATCTGAGTTTGAGATTTTTGATTGGCTAAAGTTTCCTTTTAACAAACAAATCTCTTTAAAGTATTACTAAATCAAGTCCTATCTTGTCAGTCAAATAGTAAGTTTCTCCTTTCGGTACTTCTCTCGACTATCTTGCATAAGCAAGCAAATTTGGCCAAAATTCACTCAAACACTTCAATCTCAAGGTAGAATTCTATCATTCCAGTACAGAATAAGCACAAGCAATGAAGATTAAGAATCCAACACCAATATTTTGGCTAACAAATCCCTATATTAAATAAACAAATCACTAATGTTCAAAATTAACAACATCTAAAATAAGAGTTCGAGAAAACACTAAAGGGAGAGAAAGCTTAGTAGCAATGGTGATTCTCCAATGGTGTCCCAATTCTCAAGCCCCCAAAAGCCAAACTCTCAAATATAAACTAAGAATCCTGCTTCTAAAGAAAAATATGAGAAAGATGAGTGCGAAGTGAGATACGCTCTTCTTTCTTTTCTATAGCCGAGCAGTCCTTTAAAGTATAAACTCGAGCATCGCCAGCCACAAGAGCAAGGACGATGAAGAGGCAGGCAGTTTTAGGCTTACCACAGATCGTGGCCTTCACCACGGACCATTAGTAGTGACCTCTATCTCAAAATTCTCTAGCTCTTCTTTACCTTCACGGGCATGGTAACTTGGGGGCATCTGTGGGGAGTCAAATCATACTCAATTGTAGGTCAAAGTCGGGGCAAAAAGGTTCAAAAGCGTATAAAACATAGAAAAGAACCATACCGAAGCCTAAAACGAGAATATGAGTGCAGATTGTAACATAAAGTTCATAAATGTCCCTAAAAATGCAACAAAATGACCCCAAAATGAAGTAAACTCTAAGCAGTTATCAATCTTCCCCATGCTTGAACTGTTGCTTGTCCCCACGCAACTATGAGACCAAAACTATGATGAAAAACCTCCTCAAGAAAACAATACTAGCGACATCAATAGCCAAATTGACCTAAGAAGTTAGCCCAAAAGTGATTGAAAACTTGGTACAATAGATAGGAGAATGAAGTTTTTGAAATAAGAGCACGTACCATCACATCAAATATTAAATCAATGACTTAAATCAACTTCAACAATCATATTAGCACATATAATAGGTGAAGCTAAAAGAACCGGCAGACCCTTACTTTAGTAATGAAGTATTCATCACTCATGTGTTTAAAGTCTAATGCAGTTCTCTCACATCTCATTCTGGAGAATTAAATCTACTGTAAGCTCACAAAAATTGTCTAATTTGCCACCATTAAAATGCAAAACGCACTAGGTAATCATGAGGACTTTGTAGGGCTATAGTGGGGCTATGGGTAACGGTAAGAGGGGAACAAATATGTTTGGATTTGTGGAGCTCAAAGCCAAAGACTATAAGTATAAATTATCTTCGCGCAACTTTCTACAAAAATAATCCTCATGCCAATGCATCTCAAACAAACTCAATTACCAAGGAAAATACCGCATAAATCTCTTATCACATCCAAACAATTATACCAAATAAAAATATCATTATCCACAAACTACTCTCAATTAACTAACGAAACTCTATAGTCTTGGCCAAAGGGGTAAAACATGTGCTTCGGCTGAGGATCGTATTATAGGTTTACATCAATAAAAAAAAGTGTCAAGGCTCAAAGGGGGTAGCAAGAGATAAATCATACCTAACAAGGGTGGCTATTTAGTCAATGTAGCTTATAAATTTAAAGAAAGCCTCAATTATGTTGCCTAAATATGTATACTAAATGTGATCTTGAACAAGAATCAAAGCGAGTTCTAGAGATTTAAAATCTAGGAAGAGCCAACATGAAAAAGAATATGAGACTAAAATAATGAATTAGTCTACTCAAGCTCAAAGCTTCACGGGACAACTACCTAGGTTCAACTAGCTCATTAGATCTTATGTGCCAAATATTCATGCAAAGAATCATTGAGTAATCAAATCGCAGTCAACATAACAGACGAAATATGAAGCATGTTTCAAAAACTTATAATTAAACATTTTATTCAAATATGGGCACAACCAAAAAGGCAAAAATAAGGCAAAGAAAATTACTTAGTTTAAAGACTCATCATCGCAGGATTTTTATTCTTTTTTGTTTCTTGTCTCTTTTTTGCTTTTCATTTTATGCATGCAAAACCTAAAATGCAACTAAAATTGAAAATGCCAAAATAAAACAAAAACTAAGAAAAGGAACCTAAAATAGAAAAAAACTAAATGATCAACAAAAAATGCAAACTAATCCTTAATGCATGACCTAAAATGCAAACTATTCACATATCCACATCACACACACACAGTCGCACACAACTCCCCTACGGTTGGACAAAGCATTCTCCTCAATACAAGGTCATAAGAATCAATGGGGAAGAAAAAGAAGAAACTAAAAAGGAGTACGGGGAGAAGAAGGAGGGTGGGGTTGAGAAATATGCCAATCACACCAAGTCTCCAAGCAAGCCCTAAAGTCTTGGAAATATTAGTTCTGGGAAGCAGTCATCCTATAGAGCTCAAGATGCCTTTCCTGAATAAAGTCACGGAGTGCAGTATGCGAAGTTTGAATCTAAGCTTAGAGGAATGCTTGCTCCTCTTGGATTGATTGAAGGGTAGCATGCAAACTAGTAAACTGAGAGGATGAGGACAATTGCGATGAATTAGAAGCCCTTATGTGAGTAGGGGGGGAGGTGGTGTGGGTCGCGCTAACTCTTCATCACATGGAAAAAAGTAAAGATTGGCCCAGTTCAAGAGATTGGTGTGGTCAATGTTAGGAAGAGGCATGAGAAGGTTCCCAAGATAAATCCAACAAACACGACCCGCCTCTACCTTACAAAACTTCATTTATTTAAAAGCGGCTAAGTACAATCGCTTGGAACTGGGAAATCTATCATTGAGGTCCGGGTTAATACCAATAGACCTAGCAATGAGGGTAATGAGGCCTCCAATCGCAATCCTCTGTGCGGAACTAGTGGCCGCATTATATAACTGACTGACTAAGAAAGAACCTGGGTCAAGATGGTCACCTTGGAGTATGCTATATAAGAAATATAACTCAGATAGGCTAGGAACATTCAAACTATCCTCCCTGGCAAACATACTACAAGCAAGTAATCTTTGGGCCACTCGAATACAGGGGTTTCTAATAACTGTGCCTTTGGAATTGCTTGTGTCACACCGACAATCCTCGGAAATATCATTCCAAAAAAGCATTTAGGTTAAAGTCTTTAGGGACATGGTGATAAGGCAAGTCCATACACGGTGGAAAACCAAAAATATTATTAAGGGAACTCAAATTAAGCTCAGCAAGCTCCCTATTGAGATAGAAGCAAATGTATCCTTCTTGACAACAAGAGCCACTCGTGACCTCGACATGCAATGCACTTAAAAAATTAAGAGTGAGGTCCCCATATATGTGGTCCCTAATCTCTAAAAAATGACCCATGTCACCCTGAGCAAACAACCAACTAATGTTATCCAACTAACCCAATCAATTCAACAAATCCTCATCATGATAACAAGCAGTAATAACTAGCTTGCTACTCAAAACATTGTATCTAGTAACATGTCCAAGATGTGTTCAGCAAAGGGGATTAGGAATATTTCCTCGGTTTCTCACATTGATTGAGGTTTGGGAGGTCCCGGGTGCGCATGGGGGCTTGACTTGACGTCCGCACCTCTTGAGTGGTTCTTGCTTTCTTCTTGGGTTCTATGGTTATGGAGGGTGGACAGGTTGAATGCTCTAAACACTAACTAAGTAGAAATGGGAAGAAAAATGGTGAAAATTGAAAAATTTGTGAAAATTAAAGCTAAGGGGGAAGAAATAAGGAAGAAAACGAGAAAATTTAGAAGATTAGAAAGTGAAGTTGGGTTGTGAAAGCTTTGGGTATGAAAATAAGTAAAATGTGAGAGAAAGAAGGTAAGAAAAAAGAAAATTGAAGGAGACATGGGGTGAAAGTCAAGAAAAGAAGAAGAAAGAGGAGAAATTTGACGAAATTTGAGCAAAAACTAAAGGTGTAAAGGTAGATGGTTATCGAGGGTGTAGGGAGAGAAGGAGAGAGTTTAGAGAGAGAGAGAGAGAGAGAGAGAGAGAGAGTCGAATGGTTGAAGATGAATGAGTGATTTCGAGTTAAAGGGCATGAATAACCCTTGACTGCGAACGGAGAGGCATGCCATAGACCTTGGGTCCACCACGGGCCCTCCCTGTTGAGCTATGTTTCAGAAAATTTTTGGGATTTCTGGCAGAGGCACCATGGACCGAGTTAGGCACCACTAGGGGTTCGTGGTAATTGCTGTTTGGAGCTTTTAAAACTCTCCTTTTTTTTGGATGTTTCCTCTTGTTTTTTCTTTTTGTTCTCTGTTGGTGCTCTTTTTATTGATGGTTTTCTTATTTGTTTCTTTGTTTTTCTCTCTCTTTTTTTTTCTAAATAAGAAATGCACTATATACAATCAAAGAAAAACTAGTAAAGGAAAAATTTGGGTTCCCTCCCAAGAAGCACTCTGTTAAGGTCAAGAGCTCGACGTTCACTTCTATGAGGGCTCGGGATTAGTATGAGTTTGGACAACAGGCTTGTCAACCGGTTCTCGCACAAAATAAAGTTTAAGACACTGCCCATTGACCTTAAATGCATCGGTGGACTCGCTCCATACTTCCACAGCTCCATGGGGAAAGATCTTTACGACTTCAAATGGTCCCAACACTGTGATCTCAGCTTACCCTAGAATAATCTCAACTTGAAATTGAACAATAGGACCAAGTCACCTTCCTCAAACCTCTTCTTAATGATATGCTTGTCATACCATTGCTTAGTCCTCTCCTTGTATATTTTGGAGCTTTCATAGGCTTCTAAACGTAACTCATCTGGCTTATTTAATTGTAATATCTTCTTCTCATCGGCCACCTTAAGATTAAATTTGAGAGTTTGAATTGCACAACACGTTTTGTGTTCTAACTCAACTGCTAAATGGCAAGACTTTTCGAACATTAACTGATCTGGAGTAGTGCCTAGGGGAGTCTTGTAAGCCGCTAGGTAAGCCCAAGGAGCATCATCAAGCTTCATAGACCAATCATTTCGAGATCGATCGATCGTTGTCTCTAAAATGCTCTTCAACTCCTGATTAGAGGACTCAATTTGATCACTTGTTTGGGGATGATAAGGCATAGCAATCTTATGAAAAACCCAATACTTCTTTAAGGGAGACTTAAGTGACTTGTTATAAAAATGAGCCCCATTGCCACTAAAAAGAGCTCTTGGCATGCCAAATCTTATAAAGGTGCTCTTTTTAAGAAACTTCATTATCACATTTGAGTCATTAATAGGAGAGGCAATGGCTTCTATCTACTTGGAGACATAATCAACAGCCACAAGGATGTAAAGATTATTGTGAGAAGGAGGAAATGGACTCATGAAGTCTATCCCCTAATGTCAAAAAGTTCTACCTCAAGAATCCCACTTTGAGGCGTCTCATGCCTTTTGGAAATGTCCCTATTCGTTGGCATCACTCACAAGTCATGACAAAGTTTCTTGTATCTTTGAAAAGAGTGGGCCAATAGAAACCCGCCTGAAGCACCTTAGAAATGGTATTGTCTGGATCAAAGTGTCCACTATAAGTTAAAGCATTGCAATGGTGAACAACTTTATGAACCTCATCTTCCAACAAATATCTTCTATAAAAACCATCTCTACATAGCTTGTAGAGAAGAGGCTCCTCCTACACATAATATTTCAAATCAGAAAGAAATTTCTTCTTTTGTTGATAAGACTACCCAGGTGGCATTACTCCACACACCTTGAAATTCACTAAATTAGCATGCCACAGAGTGGCTTGGTGAGATACTAAAAGGATTTGATCATCTGGGAAGGAGTCATCTATGGGAAGCTCCTTTGATGGTGTGGCCTCAGGACCCAAACGAGATAAGTGATCCGCAACTACATTTTTATAGACGACTTCGTCTCAAATCTCCAAGTTAAATTCTTGGAGAGGAAGCACCCAGCGAATGAGACAGGGCTTAGAGTCGAACTTCTTTAAGAGATGCTTTAATGCGGCATGATCAGTGAAAATGATCATCTTGGAATTAATCAAGCATGGGCAGAATTTTTCCAAGGTGAACACAACAGCTAGGAACTCTTTCTCAGTGATGGCATAGTTCATTTGAGTGTCATCCAATGTTCGGCTCGCATAGTAGATGACATACAGTTTATTGTCCTTCCGTTGCCCCAAAACTGCTCCCACTAGATAGTTATTAGCATCGTACAATACCTCAAGAGGTAATCCCTAATCTGGGCTTGCATAATTGAAGCAGAAATCAAAGCCTCCTTCAAGTTATTAAAAGCACTCAAATACTCTTCATTAAACTCAAAGGGCACGTCTTTAAAAAGCAAAGAGGTTTTGTAATTTTTAAAAAATCTTTTATGAACCATGTGTAAAAACCAATGTGTCCAAGAAAACTCCTAACACCCTTTACAGAATTAGGTGGGGGTAATTTTTTTAATTACCTCTATCTTTGCTTTGTCAATTTTAATGCCCCTATAGAAAACAATATGACCTAAAACAACCCCCTTCTATACCATAAATGACACTTTTCCTAACAAGACCAAATTTATATCCTCACATCTTTGCAAAACTTTGGACAAATTATTCAAGCAATGGTCAAAACTATACCTTACATAGAAAAATTATCCATGAAGACCTCCATTATGTCCTTGATAAAGTTGGAGAAGATAGCCACCATGCATCATTGAAATGTGGTGGGGGCATTACACAGCCCAAATAGAAATTTCTGGCCAAGCTCTTCAACATTTGGTCAATGAAGGGAAGGGAAAAATGGTCCTTATGGGTGGCCTTATTCAACTTCCTAAAGTCTCTGCACATATGACAACTTATAACTGTCCTAGTAGGAATCAGTTCATTATTCTCATTCTTTATAACCACCATCCCTCCCTTCTTAGGCACAACATGGACCGAGCTCACCCACTTACTATCAGAGATATGATAGATAACATCGGCCTTAAGCAATTTCAAAATTTCTTTCTTGACCGCATCTTACATATTAGCGTTCAACCATCTTTGGTGTTCATTGAGGGTTTATGGTCATCTTCTATCAAAATACGATGCATGCGCATAAAACGGTGAATTCCTTTAAGGTCATCAAGAGTATACCCTATGGCCTTACAATGCATCCTAAATATTCTTGGCATGAGTCAACATGAGATGCATTTAGATTTGCATTCACAATCACACGATATGTACAATTAGGGCCAAGAAACTTGTACCTTAAAGAAGAAGAAAGAGGTTTTAATTTTACCTCGGGGGCATGTTTCGAATCAGACGAGGGCGCATTATCATTCACTAACACTTTCACCTTGGCAAAGGTTGGTGGGACTAGTGGAGAAGCTTCCAAGAATTGAGCACACATTGCTACTTCGGGATTTTCATCCTTAGTAGTACCATCATTCAATAAATAGTGCTTAAGAGGATCATGAGAAATTATTTGAAGTGGTCCCCCGTACCAAACTATCCACCACATCAATTCGATGAAACTCACTAGAGATAGAAGGAAATTTAGAAGCTTTAATCAAGTTAAATTCCACATGTTCATCTTGCACATCAAAAGATAGTTTACCATTTTTGACATCAATACGGCATGCTGAGGTGGCTAAGAATGGCGTCCTAAGAATGATAGGGGTTTACTTATCCTCTTCCATTTCAAGGATCACAAAATATATAGTCATATACAAATCTCCCACCTTAATGCGGACATCCTCTAAAATACCCACAGGGTACTTTATAGAACAGTCCATCAATTGTAAGGAGATAGGGGTGGGTCTCATTTCACCTAGGTCCAGCTTTTTGCAAAGGGAGAGGGGTATTAAACTTACACTGGACCCCAAGTCACACAATGCACGATCTATTGACACATTTCCTATCAAACAAGGAACAGAAAAACTACCGGGATCCTTAAGCTTAGCAGCATGGGGGAGGTTGTTTTGGATCACGGCACTACACTATTTAGTAAATGCCATAGTTTCATGCTCTTCTAGCTTTCTTTCATTAGACACAATCTCTTTGAACAACTTCGCATAAAAAGGCATTTGAGATAAGGTATCAATGAATGGAATGTTAATGTGTAGTTTCTTAAAGACCTCTAAAAAGTTCCCAAATTGTTGTTCAAGTTTAGCCTTAGCCATTCTTTGGGGGAACGGTAAAGGTGGAATGTAAGGTCTTGGGGAAGTTTTCTTAGGGTTATTAAGAACCTTATTAGAATTATGCAGATTATCAGCTATCACATCATTAAAAAGAGTAGACACCTCCCTCTCAACAACCACCTTATTTCTATTATATAAATGCTCATCTTTGCTAAACCATTAGGTCCCTCAAGTTGCTTTCCCCCTCTTAAAATCATAGCATCACATTGCTCCCCAGGGCTAAGTTCGCTCTTACTAGGAAGTCTACCCGGGGTTGTAGATGAAGAGGTAGCTTGTTAGGTAATTTAAACTTCCAGCATCTTATTATGAGTAGTAAGCACATCAACCTTCGAGGCTAGTTGCTTAATATAGTCATCTTGCTTTTGTTACGCCAAAAGCATACTCTCTATCATGGCCTCTAAATTGGTTTTTAAGGTGCTTGTTGAGGGTAAGGTGGTCTTCAAAATTCAGGGGGTGGTCTAGCATTTAATTGAGGCATACAAAGGGCATTAGGCTTGCAGGAGAAACTGGGGTGATTCCTCTAACCTGGATTGCATATGTTAGAGAATGGGGCATTAGTCGGCCTAGGGTTATAGGTGTTGACATAGTTGACTTGGTCACTAGCATCTTAGGCAAATAGACTCCTGACTTAATAATTCATAGTTAAATGATGAATAAACCACATATTTCAGATGATGGGGAAGGGTACTTAAACTAATAGAATTAACGTTCAATTATTCTAACCTTTGAGACATGACATCCATTTTAGTAGAGAGCATAGAAATAGCATCAAGTTCTAACTTACCTCCAACCCTCTTGGCTTGGCTTCTCTCATTGGACCACTGGTAGTTATTAAGCGCCATCACCTCAATAAGGTTGTAAGTCTCATCTTCCGTCTTGTTCATTAGAGTGCCACCCGACGCCAAATCTATAGTAGACCTTACCGGTTAAGTGACTTCATTATAGAAGGTTTACACTATCATCCATCATTGGAGCCCATGATGTTGACATAGCCTCAATAGGTCCTTGAATTACTCCCAAATTTGATGGAGCAACTCGACTTATATTTGAGGGAAGTTAGTGATTTGGTTTCTTAGATTCACCGTCTTACTTAGGGGAAAGAATTTTGCAAGAAAAACCTTGGTGAGCCCCATCTTGTGATGTATCCAGGAGACAAAGAATGGTGCCACACTCTTGCCTTGTCCTTAAGTGAAAAGAGAGATAGCCGTGAAGGAATGGTGTCGGTAAAAACTCTGATGAGCTTCAATGTGTCACACACTTCTAAGAATACCGAGAGGTGTAATTGTGGATCTTCTAACATGGTGCCTCCAAATTGGGATTATGGCTCTATCGAAATAATAGCTGGCTTGAGCTGAAAGTTATGTGCTTCCATGTTTGTTGAGCAATGCTAGAGGCAATGCCTTAGACTCTTAGGGAGATAAAATCCCGACGCATCCATCTTTGGTCACTTCCTCCTCCATCCATCGTGGAAGAGGCTTCTTGAGCTTGGGCTCTTTGCTCCTCTAACTTTAACTTCTTCCTCCTACAGTGAAACTTTTGTCTATTTTTGGATCAAATTCAAAAGGAAAGGGACTTCGCATATAAGCGGAGAAATCCTACAAAGATCACCAATAAAAGACTCTACAAACACAATCTACAAATTACAAGGAAAAAGAAAAATACAAAAATGCTCAGTCAATCTATAAGGGGAAAACCTAATATCCACAAATTGGCCCCCGACAACGTCGCCAAAAAACTTAACACTACCGCAAACCCAGGGTGTTGTAGTTTAGTTTTAATATCATTCGCACAAACACCAAATGTAATTTATTGAGTTTTGACCTATTATAAAAGGCTAAGCAAACAGGTTCTAATGGGTTGTTCGAATTGTGCTAATCAACTAATCGAAAAATTCAATCAAATTAAAATATATAGGGAATTGTTTTGCCTAGTGAAGAGTTAGATCAATGGATTAAATTATGCACTTTACATAGGTTGGATGACTGAAACGAGTGCAATCGAACTAAAATTCAGTCTTTTCTTTCGAAGTTAACTGAATTGCCTAAACCAATCTAACTAACATTCTTTCAGATGCCTTTGTTTTAATCTAAGTTTTAGATTTTTGATTGGCTAAAGTTTCCTCTTAACAAACAAATCTATTTCAAGTATTGCTAAATCAAGCCTGATCTTGTCAGTTAAATAGCAAGTTTCTCCTTTCGATGCTTCACTCGACCATCTAGCATAAGCAAGTGAATTTGGCTAAAATTTTCACTCACAACACTTCAATCTCAAGGTAGAATTCAATCACTCATACACAAAATAAGCCTAAACAATTAAGACTAAGAGTCCAACATCAATACTTTGGCTAACAAATCCCTATATTAAATAAAGTACTCACTCATGTTCAAAATTAACCACATCTGAAATAAGAGTTCAAGAAAAATACTAAAAGAAGAGAAAGCTTCGCAGCAATGGTGATTCTCCAATGGTGTCCCAATCTTGGAACCTCCAAAAGCTAAAATGTTTCCTCAATTTTCTTCTTTTACTCTCAAATATAAACTAAGAAATCTTAATTGTAATGAAAAATATAAGAATGAGTGAGATCAGTTCTTCTTCCTTTTCTACAGCCGAACTGCCCCTCTTAAGCATAAACTTGAGCATCCTTAACAACAAGACAAAGGAAGACGAAGAGGCAAGTTGCTTTAGGCTCACCATGGGTCGTGGCCTTTACCACGGACCATATGTGGTGAGCTCTGTCTTGAAATTCTCTCACTCTTCTTTTCCTCCCTGGGTATGGTGACTCAGGCGCATTAGTGGGGAGTCAAATCATACTCAACTGGAGGTCAAAGCAGGGGCAAAAAAAGTCCAAAAACCTGCAAAGCATAGAAAAGAACCATACCCAAGTGTAAAATGAGAATAGAAGTGTAGACTATAACATAAAGTTCATAAATCTTCCTAAAAATGCAACAAAATGACCCCAAAATGAAGTAAAATCTAAGCACTTATCAGGCTTATAGGATAACTTGCATCCTTAGGTATGTCACCTTATAGAGTTGTCTATGATAAGCCTTGTAATCTCCTTATTGAGATTGAGCATAGAGCTTGGTGCGTCCCATCTTCCTTTCCTCTCCATTCCAAGCCTGGCCATGTTCTTTCCATGACCCAACCCATGAAATTTGCCCCAATTCTCCTTTTTTCTTCGCGGGCTGGCCCAATTGCTGCCCCTTCTTACTTCACTATTCCGTGACACAATCCCTCTTTTCCATTGCGGGCCGGTTCACTTCAAATGCCCTAGCAATCGATTTGTTCCCAATCTCCTCTCCTCCTTCACAGACCATACTTCACTCAAAAACTAGGATCTAGCACATATGTGATCCAGTCCGAGATGACCCTCTCTCCCTCGTTTAAATCCAGGTGGGATGCGCGTGATCAGCCTCCCACACCTCCTTTCTTTGTCCTCTTCTTTTGTTTCTTTTCTCTTTCTTCTTCACTTTCCAAAGACTCGAGCCTTCTCTCTTTCCATCTCCTCTACTACTTCATTTCCTTTCTCTACCATAACTGAAGGGGCTTCGTTCACTTAATTTCCCTTTCTCTCTCTTCCTTTTTCATCTCAACCACTAATTCCTAACCATTACCCTAATCTCCATCATCATTGTCTCACTTCATTCCATTAATCTGGCAGTTAAATGCAAAATGGCGAGTTTGAATTCAAGTTTACTAGGCTTGAAGAGTTGGATTTTAGGGGGAATTACAAAGAGGGAACGACAAGACTGGGAGTAAGGGAGAGAGACTTACTTTCAGTTTAAATTTTTGCTTTTTCATCCTCGATTTATCAGTTTCAGATTTGGGTTTCATTGCCAGATTTGGTGTAATATGAATTTTGGATTTGTTTAGTGGATATAAAAATCAATGTATTGTGCCTAGCTCTGTCCAGATTTTAGGTCTCACTGCTTGTCACTCTTCACCATTAACATACCTGGATTCGGGGCAGTGAAATTAGTTCGACTGCCATGGTATTCTGCTGTCTTCGCTTGGTTTATTTTCATATGTTCAATTTGAGTTTGTTGATATCTGTTAAAGTTATTGCTTTATTAGTGGCCAGATAGCTAAAAAGGTTGACGAACTAAGCTTGTTTCACTCTCGTTCCTAGTAGTAATTTTAGGATAGTCAAACGAGTTGATTTAATCTTTAACTTTCTTGTGTTTAGTTCGTTTGACTTTATCGTAGGTTCGACTCAATCCTATTTTAGGGCAAAAGTCGCGTAATTTAATACCCATCCCAGTCGATCGATCCTAAAGTACTATGATTGACAACCACACGCTTGTAATTTAAAACGTAATCGCTATAAAAATCCCAACTAGTTTTTCGCACATGCATACACACACACACACACACACACACACACACATATACACACACACACACACACACACATATATATATATATATACACACACAAACGCATACATATACCCATATATATACATATATATGCACATATATATATATATATATACATACATACATACATACATACATATATAATATATATATATATGTATAAACACATATATAAATACATATATACATCGGTATAGATATATAAATATATAAATATATATATATATATATATACACACACATAGATATATGTATATATACACATATGTATATACATAAATATATATACATATATATGCATATATATATATATATATATATATATATAT
>JAKOGI010003769.1:2500-10000 GCA_029747015.1 Carnegiea gigantea
TACTTGGCCTCTTGAGGCTCGTATTACTTAAAAGAACTTCTTTTCTTTCCTGAACTGTGTAGAATGGCAAAAAGCCATATCTCCTTTTTATCAGGAACTTACTTATAACATAAAAACATCTTATTGTGCTGGCTAGGGAGGTCAATACCGCCCTTAAGTGAGATCGTTACTCTTAATCTACGTTATTCCCGGAGTATATGTACTTAACTTTTAGCCAAAGTGCGTCTCAGCAAATAAACTCAAACTTCGATATTGTCCTCTGCGGAGCAACAGCTCACAACGGGATAATCATATCCTGAGTCCAGTCCCCCTCAAGGTTTTCTTACGCGTCACACATCATAACTTATCTGGGGAACAGCTCACACTAAGATAATTCATATCTTGAGTCCAGTTCCCAGGAACAGCTCACACTAAGATAATTCATATCGTGAGTCCAGTTCCCAACTTTTCTTTGGGGGGATACAACTCACGCCATCTTTGCGTCCAATTTCTAGGAACAGCTCACACCAAGATAACTCATATCTTGAGTCCAGTTCCTACCCTCTGGCCAATGGCCTAGCACTTTCTTAACCTTTAAGACCATATTTCATTTCTCTTTTTTTTTCAAATGCTTACTTTGCTGAAACTTACTTTTTAACAAAATGACTATAATCTTTCTAAATGCTTATAGCTCATTTCGTTTTGAATTTAAAAACTTCTTATGAACTTACTAACTCATGAAACGACTTTACTTTTAACTTTAGAATCTTCGAAACGTAACACGTAAATCGACTTTGTAAATGACTTAAAGGCTTCTTATAAATGTAAAATGTTACTAAACCGTAAAACGACTTAGTTTCTAACTTAAATGCTTTGCATAAATGTAATAGGGTTGCGAAATCGTAAAACGACTTCGTTTTCAACTTAAATGCTTCATATAGACGCATTAAGGTTGCTAAATCATAAAACGACTTCGTTTTCTAATTTGAAAACTTCGTATAAACTTAATAAGGTTGCTAAATAGTAAAATGACTTCGTTTTCAACTTAAAAGCTTTTGATAAATGTAAAACGATTGCTAACGCATAATAGACTTCACTTTTTAGCCAAAAAGCTTCTTTTAAACGTAATACGTTTGCTAAATCGTACATCGAAACTCGTTTGAGACATAACGTGCTTAGTTAATGTTTAATTCAAACTAAGTTCAAAATCGAAATCCATTTGAGACTTAAATACTTACTGAGCAATAAACGCAAGCTAGATTCATTTGGAAATTCCTTTTTACCTCAAAGAGAGGTGCTTAAGCAAATTAAGACCTTCGATCGCTTTCAAGCTCATTATTGTTCAAAATTTAATTCAAAATAATTAGTTAGCGTGTAACTCAAATTAGATTCGTAATAAAAACTTCAGTTGTCATTCTATAGCTCGTTTCAATTCCTTTCAAAATTCAAGAAGGGTGTTTAAATAAACTAAAGGGTTAAAACAGTCCCAAACTTGCTACTATTCAAAAACATAAAGTACTTGGTTCGTTTATAAGGCAATTAGGGTTTCTTTCTATATTTTCAACATAAATGCTTCTTAAAATCGTAATGGACTTACTAACTCTTTAATCGAAACTCAATAGGGATTTAAGTAAGGAAATAGTTTGCAAATAAGCTAAGCTTCATAATTAGCACCTTAAGGTGCTCTTCTTCGGGTCGTTTAAATCCTTTTAAACTTAAGGAGAAGTCGTATACAAACCAAAGCCTTAAGCATGTTCAAATCCACTTTTAGTTCACTTTTAAACTTCCTAAACCTGCCGACTATTCAGTCAAGTCACTAACTGAGTAGTTCGACGATTTCGGATTTCTTATAGGCGACAAACACTTGCATAAACTATCAGACAATTGGCAAGTACTTAGAAGCATTCGAAATCATGAAAACATGCATTTAACAATCTTTCTTAAACATGTCTACATTTCGAAAACTATTCACTTAATATCACTTCACACATTGAGGGAAAATGGGTTCACACATAGTACATTCATGCACTTCATATCACCATTGATTAAGCCATACATGGCCTCGCAATTCATACGATTGCGGCAATTCACAACCCTATCTCCCTCCTCACACAGCACCGACCACAAGAGCCTCAAACCACTCAATAGTTCCACCTCAAACCATCCAACTACCAAACTCGGTTCAATATTGACATATACAAACCAATAATACGTAGAACGATAATAAATAAGTATGGCATTCATGCTTAATAGTCAATTTAGGATTTTAGCGTATACTAAACTGATACAAATAGAGACTTCAAGCAACATTTACTTTCTAGTTCACAAACCATTAATCATAGGCACAATATTTCGTTGCAACTCCTACAAATAAACTATCGACGGACCCAAACTAATTTAGCCATGACCCTTTAAATATTATTCAGTTCATTCCATAATCATTTCAATCACTCGGCTAGCATCCTTAGGCTTCAAGCACAATTTAACTAATAAACTGATAAATTAATCACGCTATGACAACATCCTTTTGTTAAGCATTTCTCTAATCTACCAGGTTATTAAAATTCGGTATCGATTCGATATATGACATTCCCGAAGTCAATACCATGTTCGAATTTCTCAACCTTGACTCCAATTTCACCCAACTTGATTTCTAAACTTAGAATTAACATGCACCAACTAAATTTAGCTAAAATCATTGAAATTAATAGTAATTTAGGAGGAAAGGAACCCTCACCTCAATTCCAAGCTAGGGTTTCGTTTGAAAGCTTTGGGCTCGACTTTGGGTACCCGAACACCTCCAATTTCTGACCTTGCCCAGAGGTCAAACGAGTAGCATGCGATTAACACCCAAATTTCCAAAATTCGAACCCTAAAACAAGCTAAATTTTGGTTATCAACTTGAGATTGACTTGGGTGTTTGTTGATACGAATGTTCACCCTAGTTTATAGGAAATTAAAGCAACTAAGAGTGGAATAGCACAGCCTTACCTGGGCACACGTTCGAGCTTCAATTTGGCATCCTAAACCCTCCACAACCATGGCAAGAGGCTTCAAATTTCAACGCAATTTCGCTCACAATGCTTATCAAGTGAAAGGGGTGGCCGAATTGAGGATTTTGTAGCAAAAAGTGGCAAAATTCTCTGGGTTTGGGAGCTTGGGTGCCCACATTAATGGAGGAGGAGAGGAGGAAGAAGATGAAGCAGAGAGGAGAGAGGGAGGCCATCGGGGGGGTGTTCACGGGCAGCCAAAGGAGAAAGGGGGAGGGGTGTGCACGTGAAATGACCAAAATACCCCTCCCTTTATTATTTTGTTTTGTCCAAACTAGTTTATATTGTATACCACTAGTCTAATTCGTAACCTGAATTCTAAACCCAAATCGATAATATAATCCTTTAACTATTCGTTCCCAAACCTATCTAGGTTCGATTTAATAACATTAAACTACTTCTAAGGTTGACAACCTATACTCGTTAATAACCGTTAATAACGCTTATTAAAAATCATCGAAAGATTTTTAAAACTAATAATAATAATAATAATAATAATAATAATAATAATAATAATAATAATAATAATAATAGTGACATTAACATCCTTTTTAATCAAATTAACATTGACATAGGCACTTAGAAAATAATTTTAGCCCACATCGCTAATAAAATACGGTTTTTATAACGTAAAAAGGCATCACAGACAACTCGACGGAATATAAAGTACGCGGGCCTTACACTCTCCCCCCTTAAAAGAATTTCGTCCTCGAAATTGCTTACTTGGAGGAATTAATGGGTGTACTTCATCCGCATCTCTTTCACAATTCAAGTCACTTTACGCTTAGTTATTCATTCTGCCTTTACCATAGCATCCCATCCTTGGATTTCTACTCGAGCCAAATCATTAGGGAGTGCTCTTCCTCGCACTATAACAACTCGATCTCAACAAGTATGATCGGTATAGCAGATAGTTTTTAAGGAAGAGATCATAAAATGTTGCTTACGCATCTCATGAGGTTTACTAACAAGTTCCTTTGCAATTCAAGAATGACAAGCGGGCGAGCAGTACTAGAATAACGGGATGGGGGCATAAAGTTGGTTATCAAGAGAATACCTGACCTTGTGTTGGCAGGTTCCCAAGTCTCTTTTCCCTTCTAGCTAAGCATCCGACTGCCAGTTTGTGGCTTCTAGTTGCTTTTACTGTCCCCTGAGGGAGTGCCAATGGTTAGGCGATCTCGTTGTGCCACTGGCTTGGTTCCCATTCCGGATCTCTGAGTGTGACCCCGACTATTCCATGTGACCATTGGGCAATTAGTGGCTTTGTGACCCATATCACCACATTCAAAACATGAGCCTGTAAAGCTTCTGCATGGGCCAGGGTGTTGACGTCCACAGTGGCCACAGGTTTTCCTTGGTTTCCATTGGACGGCTTGCTTTCCCTTATCCTGTTTTACATCAGATTTAAACCTTCTAAGGTTTCTGGTTCCTTGGGAATTGGATTCTCCAGGGCCAATTTCCCTCTTTGCTCAGCCTTTGTCTTTGTTTTCAATCTTGGTCTCATCTATGATGCGGGCTACTTTACAACCCTCTAGTACATTTCTTGAAAGTTGGTATATGCATACCTTGCTATTATCTGCTTTATTTCTCCTTTTAATCCCTGTTCAAAGTGATTCATTCTCATTTCTTTGGTGGCCACCTGATTTGGAGCAAATCAGCTCAGCTTATTGAACTTCTCCGCATATTCCATCACGCTCATTTCTCCTTGTTTCAAGCATAAAAACTCCTGTTCTTTAACCCTTTTTACGTCTCGGGGGTAATATTGAGCGTCCATTAAGGCTTTCAGTTGGTTCCAGGTTAACACCGGTTCACCTACCCTAGGTTTCACTATTCCCCACCAGAATTCAGCTTCCTTTTTAAATTGGTAAGCGGCTAGGTGAACCTTGAACCTCTCAGGGCACTCCATGATCTCAAATAAGTTTTCCATTCTCGGAAGCCACTCCTCATATACCATAGGGTCAGTTCCACCTTCAAACTTAGGAGGCTTAAGCTTATTAAATTGACATATCATCTTCATAGCAGTTGGTTTTGGTATGAGTTTGCATTGAGGAGGCATCTGTCACACAATTACACAAGGAATCACTTAGTTCTAGTTCCAACTAGGATGAACTACCTTGGTTAATGAAATGGTTCGCAAATGGCGAGAGTTGTTATGAATAGCCCCAAGTCTAGCTCAGTCCAACCTTCATATAGCCATACGCGCATATCGCATCTTGTCCAAAGGAGATACACGTGCATGCTTATACAACTAGTGAGTCTATAACGCTTGGTCAGCACCAACTGTACTTATTTCGTTGAACACTGATAGCGTGACTTACGAGTCATGGGAGATCTCATCATCCTAGTAGTTCATGATTTAAGGATAATAAACTAAAAGGGTTTACATTCTAACATACGGCTCACATTTATCCGATTGGCTTAAGCTGATCACACAAAAGTCAATTAATCAAGTCGCCTGGCACATTAAGAACATATTTGCATCAATGGTGCACCCACAAAGTCACTTCAAGGTGGGGAAAAAGCTACTTAGCTCTTATACTAATGCATAACTTGCCCCTCTCAGTCAATCGACTTACTTGAGCCACACACAAGTCACAAATGTCCATACTATAAGGCACACTTGCACACAAAGGAGGCATATGTCACTTAATCATAGAGCATTCCTAGATGACTAGATAAAATGCAAGACTCAAGTCACGACCTATGGTCGCAGGACCTTTGCTCTGATACCATCAATGTAACACCCCCAGCCCCTAGGGTCAGGAGCGTTACGTTTTCTTATGTCTTACTTAATTCCTGGGACGAAATGGACAGAGTTTCCCCTAAAAACTGACCGTTTCTAGGCTAAAAGCCTTACAATAATCCCCTGCAAATCAACGGAAGTGCGTAACATTTAAAAGAAGCTCAACGGCCACACGCCGGAGTTCATAACTTAATGAACCACCCGCTCGGAGTACACCAAATAGAATAGTTCTTTAATACATGAAAACTAAAAGATACAACTCAACGGTCTGCCCAACCAGAGTACTGGGGTTTACATCCCAAAACACAGCTAATTTCGAATAAAGACGTCTAACTAATCAGATGGTTAGCTCACACGGCCATATAGAGCAACTCATAAACAATATGCATTATATGAGCTAGAAAACTTAGTTTACAACAATTACAAACTAGGAATACATTACATCACATCATTAAACACATGAATCTACTTCTATATGGCACGCATGACTCTTTTTCAAGTAGGGGTAGACTCCAGCTCGCATAAGTAGCTTGACTTCCACCTGTCATAACAAAAGCCTGGGGAAAAGGGGGAAAAAGTAATGGGATGAGCAATCATACGCTCAGTGAGAATTCCCTTACTCCTTGAAACCCAAAGCACTTGCAGGTAATAATACTAATAATAGCCACATATCACGTATTCATACTTTACTATCATATTAGGCAATCAAAATCCCCAAGGAAGGATCACCCCCCTTAAAACTTCATTCTAACCCCTCAACTCGTTCCTAGGTCCTCAATGACCAATCTTCCTTTCTAACAAGCATTCAGACACTTAATCAAGTAGCACAAGGATGAATATGATGCTTTCAAACACACCTGTGAAAACATAGTGACTCTCATTATATTCAAAGAACAGTTTATAAATCATGCTAATTCCTTCAATGCTTATAACTCTTCTAAAAGCTCTTGAAACACCCAATTTGGTAAGAAAGGCTTTGCAAGAACATTCTTTCATAAGATAAGCACCTTGAAAAGCTTAAATATACGATGCATTACTAGGATGTAGCTATACTTCATTTGAAACTTCATTTAAACTATATTCAGAGCATATTCATAAAAGATATGTAGGTTCCGTACATTTCAAAGCTTCCTTCTTTTCTTTAAAAAACGCTTTACTTGGCCTCTTGAGGCTCGTGTTACTTAAAAGAACTTCTTTTCTTTCCTGAACTGTGTAGAATGGCAAAAAGCCAGATCTCCTTTTTATCAGGAACTTACTTATAACATAAAAACATCTTATTGTGCTGCCTAGGGAGGTCAACACCGCCATTAAGTGAGATCGTCACTCTTAATCTATGTTATCCCCGGGGTATACGTACTTAACTTTTGGCCAAAACGCGTCTCAGCAGATAAACTCAAACTTCGATATTGTCCTCTGCGGGGCAACAGCTCACACCAGGATAATCGTATCTTGAGTCCAGTTCCCCTCAAGGTTTTCTTACGCGTCACACATCATAACTTTTCTGGGGAAAAGCTTACACCAAGATAATTCATATCTTGAGTCCAATTCCCAGGAGCAGCTCACACCAAGATAATTCATACCTTGAGTCCAATTCCTAACTTTTCTTTAGGAGGAAACAGCTCACGCTATCTTTGCATCCAGTTTCCAGGAACAGCTCACACCAAGATAACTCATATCTTGAGTCCAGTTCCTACCCTCTGGCTAATTGCCTAGCACTTTCTTAGCCTT
>JAKOGI010003769.1:15000-27500 GCA_029747015.1 Carnegiea gigantea
TAGCTTGGAGTCTAGGTGGGTGTTTCTCGCCTCCTAAGTATTAGTAGTTTCGAAATCGTTTTAACCCTTAAGATGCGATGCATGTCAGTTTAGGTTTAGTCAGATTAACTGAAATTGTGCATGTCCTGTTTCAGCTGAATTTAGTTTAAATCGATGCATGTTAAATTTAGTTAGTTTATGCCTGAAAGCGACTTCGAAATAACCTAACGATGCCTTGAATCGATATATGTTAGTTTAGTTAACTAACGCTTGAAAATCGCTTCGAATCGATATATGTTAGTTTAGTTAACTAACACTTAAAAATAGCTTCCAATTGAAATGTGAATGTTTAAAATCCATATATGTACACTTAGTTAATTCATGGTTGTTTAATGGCTTCGAAATGAAATATGAATGCTTAGAATCGATACATATACACTTAGTCAATTCATGCTCGTTTAATAGCTTCGAATTGAAATGTGAATGTTTAGAATCGACAAATGTACACTTAGTTCATTCATGCTCGATTAATGCTCGACTAATAGCTTCGAAATGAAATGAGAATGCTTAGGATCGATACTTGTGTGACTAGTTAGTTTATACCTGAATAGTGACTTCGAAGTAATAAATGAACACCTTGAATCGATGTCTACCTATTTAGTTAAATCACGCTTGTAGCCTTGGAAATAATTTATGAATGTTGAAACGAGCACATTTACCCCTTGATTGTAATACATGAATGTAATCGAGTTTCATGCCTTGTAAGTTTAATTCAGCTTGCTAAGTGTTCGTTTCAAGTTAATGCGATATGGATATATATTTATGTATATATGGTTATAACTATTGGCTATAGTGCATTGCTGAATCATATTTGCTTGCTCAGTAAGTTATGCATTGGTAAGTTTACGTACCGCTTTTCAGTATGACCTAGGGGTTAAAATGCTAGATTGTAAAATTGAGACCGAGATGGTAGTTGGATAGTTTGAGGTAGAACTATGAGTGGTTCGAGGTTTCCTATGGTCGGTTGTTATGTAAGGAGGGAGCCTGGGCTGTGATTTACTGTAATCGTGTGGATTGTGATGCCATGTGTAGCTTATTCTGCTAAGTTGGATTATGAAGTGTTTTGAATGTGCCATGTGTGAAACCCTTCCCTCTTGAAATTGTTAAATGATGCTATGTGAATGATTTGCGAACTTAGTAATCTTTAAAAGGGTTGTTAAAAGCATGTTTTCACCATTTTGAATGTTTCTAAAGGTTCACGAATTGCCTGTTGGTTTGCAAGATGTTTCTGGCCTAGAATGACCCTAAATCGTCGAACTAATCAGTAACTGACCCAAATGAATAGTCGATAGGTTTAGGAAGTTTAAAAGTGAACTAAAAGTGAGTTCGAAATGATTAAGGCTTTAGTTTGTTATGTCTCCTCCTTTCAGTTTAAAAAGTGTTGAAATGAAGTGAAAAAGGGCAACTGAAGGAGTTTTATTACGAAACTTAGTTTGAATTATATGCTAGCTAAGTACTTTAAGTTTCGAATGAGTTTTGAATTGTGAGTTAGCAAATTCATTACGATTTTAAAAGGGTTTCCAAGGTGAAAATGAAAGAACCATAACCAATGGTAGGGTTATGGGATATTTTGCTAGATAAGCATATATATGAATAAGCATAAGTACGCATACGTGTAAGTTATTATGTTTATGTTTATGTGTATGTTGAGGAGCTACTCTAGAAGCTTTAAGCTTAAGTCTGAGAGCCCAGGATGGTGGCTTAGTATCCCACCTGCCATAACATAAGCTATGTTAAGATGACTCAGGGATGGTGGTTTGAATCCCGCCTGAAGTCTTAGTATGTAAGTTATGTCTCAGCATAGTATGATGTCTGTTTGGATAGGCGTATGGTGCCGCTCGAGTGTGGCAGGCTCGGGATGGCAGTAACAAAGTACCTCTAAGAGTTTAGTCTCCTCACTTATGTGATCAAATCGTTATGTATGTTTCTTTTGATAAACGATGATCTTATGCCAATGGTATTTTCCTAATGAGTAAGACAAGTAGGCATTTCACCTTTTTAAGTATTTCAGAAAGAAAGTTTTTAGGGGTCATTATAGGGCCAGTACGAAAGAGATTCTTTTAAAGAATAAGAGCCTCGAAGAGGCTAAGAAAAGAGCTTTATGAGCCTCAAGATTGCTAAGAAAATAATTTTTATGAGCCCTACGAGGCTAAGTAAAGTGTTTTTAACAGAAGAAAGGAAAATTTCCATGAATGCCTAATGAAAAAGGCTTCTAAGCATAGTTGGATGCGATTTCAAGTAATATGTGACCATATTCTTATAATGCATCGAGCATATGAGTTTGAATGTGCATGTTCTATGAAAGAAAGCTCCTTGCATAATCTCTACGCCCTGTGCTTAAGCTTGTGGAAGTGCATTGGTTACGCAAGATGTAATAACCCAACTCTAACCCATATTTATTTAATGAAATCATCTTTATTTATTTCATTAATCCTATTTATTCATTTACTTTATCATGTTTATTGACCAAATCACTCATGGTTATTTGCTTAACCAAATCATGTTTATTAATTCAATTAGACTCAATTTATGTATTTGTCGAATTACTTTATGTCATTTACATTTTCCCCTTCATTTATCGTATTTAATCACCCCGTTTCGGGGATACTTCATTTGGGTCCCATTTTTCAATTCAAGTTTCATTGATTGTTAATTCAAGTTTTGTTAATTAATTACATATTGGGTGCATCGATAGTAAGCCTCGATAATTATGGTTTAAGAAATTATCCGTATTATTACTATTTTTATTATTATTATTGATATTATTATTATTATTATTATTGTTATTACTTTTATAACCTTGCCAAGATTTAATTTCAAGCTACGAAAATTCAATCGCATACGGTTTATTTTTCCTTCCCGGGCCCAAACCGTATAAGCCCAATTTAAGTCCAACAAGTTACCATTTGTTTTACTTAGTTAATTATCATTTTTTTTTGCCTAACTAGTAATTAGCAAAAGCTTCTTTTGGAGGGTGAATATAAGCCAAGTATTCATTTGATTCATTTTACACCAAGCATTTGCATCAAGGCAAAAATATCAAGACTTCTCTCTCGTCTCTCACTCTACCTCACAGCTCCCTCACTGCAGCCATGAGACCAGCCGCTTTCAGCCACCACGCAGCCACCAATCACCACCCCAACCACCACTCCCACTCCCACTCCCACTCCCACTCCTACAAGCATCAAGGATCATTCACACTTCCTTTTTCCAAGCTCAAGTGAGTAATCTTGAATTTGATCTTGTTAGTTTTGATGTTTTATTTTAGTTTTGATTCTGGTTTTGATATTTATGATCATTGATCATGAAGTTTTGATAAGAACAAGAATTATTTTGGTAATGATCATGGTGGAATTGAGCTCGAACCATGCTAGGGTTAAGGGGTGATCATGTTCATGCAAGCCTAAATTAAAATCATGTTTATGGATTGAGTTGTATTTGATTTTGTAATCTTTAGTTTCATTGATGGTATGATGATGTTTTTGGTGATTTGGAATGATTTCAAGTGAGGTTTTATGTGAAAAAGGAGGAGAAATCTAAAACAGTGAAGGGCTGGAATTCCAGGAAAATAGGGCTGACTTTGGTATTAAACTGGTAATGATCGGTCCAGTCAAAAATTATGATTTTTGATGGGTAGATATCTCACTGTGTTAGCTTTAAAATGCCTCTTGAATCGCCTCAATCCGAGGGTCTGTGGAAAATGTTATGGTCGTTTTACCGAAACAGTGCAGGATGGACCAAAAACTGACACACTTGTGTTTTAGCCCCATTTTGGAAATTCTATTGTGGGAATCATGTTTTCTGTTGTAAATGAAAGTTTTTGGGGACTTCTTAATCTTTTCATATTGGGGACTTCTTAATGAAATTCTACTGTGGGAATCATGTTTTCTGTTGTAAATGAAAGTTTTTGGGGACTTCTTAATCTTTTCATATTGGAGTAGGTTTCCATTTGAGGTCTATAATGAAAGTTATGAATTTTTGAATTGAACTGACCTACTTGGGTGTAAATTAGGTTGTTATTGCAATTTCTATGAAGTATATACTTGGAGCAAAATTCTGAAAATTTTACTGTAGATTGTTCATATTATTTTCGAATTTCCTGTAAGATCTCATGAATTTTGGTTGAGTATTTTGAGTTTGGTGAGTTTTGGAAGCATTTTGAGTAATTGTGTAAAGAGCAATAATAAAGATTAAATGAGATTGCACTCATTTTTTGTATTTTGGGCCAAGGTCGTTTAAGGGGGAAATGAATATTCATGGACTTTCATGGAGTTTTTAAATAAGTACATAATTTGGGAGCTTGTTTATGAGCTTTGAATCATTTATGGATTTTACAAAGAAAATACCACATTTAGTGAGCTTAATAGCTTCTATTGAGTTCAATGATTCATTTGGGGTGAAATTCTATATCTAATGGATTTATGAATAAAATATGAGAAGTGGGGAGAGTTGTGACTCAGAAACCATATTTATCAGACCAAATTATTGCAGTTTATGCTATTGTGAACCCAGATATATCTCTCTTGGCCTCAAACCTTTATTGTTTACTCAATTCAGAATGTATCAAATGTATTCATCAAGGCCATCTATCTTGAACCAAGCTATATATCAGCGAGGTTTAAACCCATATTAGCAGCCTATTTTAGAAAAGGCTACAACCACTCTCTCTCAATTATCACCATCAAGGTCTTTTCCTTTGTAATCTCATTTATCTCATTGTGAAGTATTTTACTTTCATTTACTTCATATGGGATTTAATTACTTTCATTAATTTAGTTTTGAAATTATATTGGAATGGCCAAGTTATGTATACCATTTAATTACTCAATTTCTATTACACATACTTTTACTTAATTATGTGAGCGAGGGTCATTTACTGACTACACACACTTACAATGACATTTATAAAACAGAGTCGAGGCCTAGTTATCGTTCCCCGTTATGTATAAGTGTTGCCAAGTCAGAACATATTTATCAAGTCAGATGATATTTTTCAAAGACTCAAGGTATGCCCATTGCCTGTATCTTCAGAAAGCCGACCATGTGTATCAAGTTACAACTCTTAATGAGTTTATCAATGAATCCGTTTATACAGTGATTTGCCATCTAACTTGTGACCCCATCAATTATCATCTATAGGGCGTAAGCCCATCATGTACCCACGCGGCTTCAGGCCAACTCTTGATCGGATTGGCAGGTGTACACCTATATATAAATCATATCATTGCAAGGGGCTCACATCCAGATAATAATGAGCAATTCAGTTTCATATTACTTTCATTTTCATTGTTATTGCTAATTAAATGAATTGCAAAGACGGGTACCCATCAACAGTGTTTTTATGCTCATTTTACAATACAGGAATGTATGTACTGAGTTTTTGCTCATATTTTCAAATTATTTTTATGTTTTCTATTTTAGGTGATGAAGTATCACATGTTTCTCCATTTAGCAAGCCCTTTTGGAACTCGTCAGATGCTCACAGTGGATTCAGCACAGCATGAATATTGGAACCGACCTTACGGTCAAGTTACTTGTGTGATATGGAATGTGAGTTAGTACATGGTATGGTTGAACTATTATGGACTTTGATCTTGAACTGTTTCAGTTTAATAGATTTTGTGATTGTGAGCACGAGTTGCAAGATTAAATGGTTTCAATGAGCCTTGTCTTTATCAGGACGGCGGTAACGCCTTCTATTATCAAGTCTTCCGTTGCAGTTTTCTGTAAATCATATCATTAGTATTTTGGGAGCGTTACAGATTTGGTATCAAAGCTAAGGTTTAAGGGCCACTGTGAGCTATCAAGTGTTTATGAGTTAGCTATCAAGGTGTGTATGAGTTATGTTAGACCCAGTAAATAAGCTATTGCTTATAAGTTCATATGTATGGGCATATATGGAGAAACCATTTTCATTTGGGTGACTCAATCATTTGTTAATATCATGAGATTCAAGCATGAGCAAAGTGGACTGTGGAACAATTTGGGTCACCTGTTAGTAAGGCATGCTCTCATTTATCTGGGAGTTGCATTGTATGTTTCATTCCTCTCTTTTGTTTAAATTTTTGCAATTGTACACTCCAAGTGTATGACCCATTGAGTTATGAACTCTGGCGTGTGGCCGTTGAGTTATTGAAGTATTTCTTTCCATTTCAGGTATCTATTATAAGGCTTTAAGCCTGGGTTTTAATCAGTTTTTAGGTGAAACTCTGTTCGTTTTGCCCCAGGATTTGAGAGTCTTATTGAGGTGCGTTAATATCCCTACTCTTGGGTACAATGATGGTTGAAACCCAATGTGGGAATGCCATTTGCAACGTCTTAAGGAATCAATATAATGTCAAGTTAGATGCAAACCTCTAGAAGAGGAAATGCCTTGTGGGGCAATATCTTTGAGGTGAACAGTATGAGATGAATGTTACAATGAGTGCTTATGTATGGTGATAACAATTAGTAGCTTATGGTGTGCTACTTGGCATATATATATGTGTGGGACAAGTAAGATTAAGCTGCCATGTATAGGAATTATCTGGTCTTGACACTAAGACCTTGCATCAGCAATGCTCCCATTATTTCCTATAATTGACTTATCTCTACCCTAGTTACCCTGAATTGTTCAGAGGCATCATTTCTTTGTTGCTAACACTCTCTTGATTTGTAATGGGGTGTTTATAGAAATTCTCATACGTGGTCTGTGGGGACTTTTTCAAACACATCTGAGCAACCTTTCTTATAGGCGATTCAAACCCTGACAATCATAACCGTTTAATTCTCTATTTCCATAATGGAGCCTATAAAGACCCCCGGTGTGCATTCCTGTGTAATTTGCAGTTCTTCCTAAGCATATTTGACTCATTGTACTTGCAGCTCAGTCATCACTATGTTCATATTTTTACTGTCACCTACTTGAACTCATTGCTTCTATTTGGGCACTATTCATTTATTGCTTGCAAAGCCTTTGGTTGCTTCAGACCCAGTCATTGAGTGCCCTTCCAGCAATTAAATGTATCCATATTGTTCGTGTTTCTATAGCACTGTATAACGTCATGTTGGCCTACTACTCCATGGTCGTGACTGCATGTCGTTACTTAAGTTGTTTGGGTAATCCTTTCTTTACTAATATAGCCTATCTTGTTAATGATAAACAACTTTGGTGCTATTTTCATCCGCCAGTAATTTTGAAGTTTATATGCCTATCCAAGACTTCCACTTATTGCAAATTATTTTATTAATGGATGTCATCATGTTCAGACATAAGATTGACTCCTTCATCTTGACGTATTGTCCTTTCAAACATCAGATGAATAAAATTTTTCTTCTGATAGTGTTGACCCTTATCTTCATCATTTTACTCACATACGGATACCTTATGACTTTTCAAAAGCCGCTTTGATAACCTGTTACATTTCTTCACCTTCATTACTTAATACTCCCTCTTAACTTCACAACACCGATCATTTACTTTACTATCATAACCATCATGAATAAACTACATGTCTTGAACATGCTGTAGGCCATTTCTATGCCTTGCCTCTTTCATTTTGATTCTTCATCCTTTTATTCATTCAGCTTACATGTCGGTCCTTTCTAACCAATAAAGAAATATCTTTGCAAGAGTTTATATTATGGTCACATCTCTTTACATTTTGGATTACCCCCCTGTCATTTCAATTTACTGAGACCAGTAGGCAGTTGAATGTTTATCTTTTATACACATGCCTCTAGTAGTATTGCTGGAACCATATTCACTGGACATTCAATCCAGTTTGATTGGCAGATCTGGTATCATTATGAGGGTGAACTGACTGTGTACTTACAGGACTACGATGATTGGTAAGGATCTTAAGGTTAGATTGAGAGAGAAGGATTGGCTAAACGTGCGTATCTACGGGTCGATGGAAGAAAAACCCTATTTCCTCCCTAATTACATTGTGCGAGAATGTAAGCCATTGTGTTAATAATGCATTGAATATTAGTGATATGCCATCCACATTCGGTATATACATATCTATAATTACACTTTGTGAATTTAAAGATGTTTCATTTGAGGATTTTCAGGACTGTTTTGCCCCAAAAAACATTAATTTTCAGATGAACCTAGTTCTAGGTGTTTAATCCATTTTCAGAGCCCTTACCATATGCGCCCCAATAGAATTTAAAGAATTAAAGATTTAGTAAGATGAGTGGTTACAGAAGGGAGTTCTTTGACTAAGTGTATCACCATGGAAAACCTAGTTTTATATGTGTGAAGAAGGAAGACAGAACTTTGTGGTTGTGCACTGTGTACAGAGAGTTGCACAAGATCACTATCAAAATAAGCGCCCTATACCTTGCACATATGATTCATGGGGTTAACTGCCAGCAACAGAAGTCTTTTCTAGGAATGATTTAAGGTTTGAATATCATCCCTAAACCATGCAACCACAATTTATCTTTTGCAAGACTACCCATTTATAGTAATTCTTGTTACTTATCTCATCTTCAAAACTTGATACTATCCAATGTTGTTTAAGCTCCCTTGCATTTCAACCCGATGTTCCTATTAGCGTGATCTTCCATATCTTTACAAACCCATTATTAAATGTGCAATACATTTTTGTTCAACCTTATATGGCTGTCAACATTCCCGTGCTCATAACTTTCACCATCTTTATTTCATGATCTTGAGTTGTCGTTCATTTCGTTGAGAAATGATTCCCACATCTTCCTTACATCTTATTTATTCATAATAATATGCTCATATAACTTGTTCTGAATCTATAATGTAATTCAACTCTCATTGGTGTGGGTGATTGCAATTGTCATAATCCCCTTACTCTCCTTATTATGAACATCAACTCCCACACATCTATTTTACATACTCATAAGTAAACTCTAACTTTTCTGTTCAATCATATTACTGGACTTGAATTGGTTTCATATGAGCAGAGGCGCGTTTCTAATGTCACTTGTTCAATCTATTTACTTATCCATTGGTACTTTGCTCGTTCAATCTATTGATCTATCCATTACATTTTACCGGTTCAATCTATTGATCTATTTATAGCACTTGTAATTCTCACACCTATATCTTATATCCTCATAAGTACACTTCAATAATCCTTATTTAATCTTATTGTCGTACTTGACTTGGCTCCATATTAGCAAATGCATGTTTCCACTGCAACCTATTCAATCCATTTATCTATTCATTAGACCTTGCTTGTTCAAGCTATTTATTTATCCATTGTACCTTATTTATCCAATTTATTTATCTATCTATTGGCACTTTGCTCGTCTAATCCATTTATCTATCCATGACACTCTGCTTGTCCAATCTAGTTGTCTATCTATTGCACTTTGCTTATCCAATCTATGTATCTATTTATTGCACATTGCTCATCCTATCTATCTATTGCACTTATCTTGTTCCTTGTGGCTATAAAGTCACCTAGTTAAAACTCAGCTGCTTGTCACCTTGTTTCCAATTTATCAGTGAAACTCGAGTATAACCATGCCATCTTTCTCCTTGGTGGACTATTTATTGGATCCTTATGATCCATAATTATAAACCACAATTCTTGTGGCATTATATTATACTTATGCTTATCTTCATTCTAACCACCCCATGTTAATCCCTCCTTTATAAATCTTTTCTAGTCTCATTGTTTATTTCTTTTGCTCCTGATGAATCACTTGACTACCAATTCCATCATTTTTATCTCTGACCATGTTTATTCTAGCATTTAATTCGGATTTAGAGCAGATCTTAGACTAGTCTAATGTGGGAAGATCATGTCATGCATTAAGACCATCAGATGAGGACATTTTGATAAGAGCATAACCTCAAGCAGTGTCTAACGGTATTAGAGTAAGCTAGAAGAAGTATCGAGAATAATGGGACAGTTTAAGGACATGCTATGGTGACACAAGGACTATACAAGAATCATGTGGTCATATTGACCAAAGAAGGAGACAATCAAAGTTTAGATGAGATGTAAAGTATTCCAAAGGGCTTATCTAGTCAAGAGCGTCGGGAGATTGGATATTAGAGATAATTAAGTCCTCGTTACTTTGGGCTTTATGAATCAGTAGAGTTTACAGTAACAAGGTTCTTTTCTTTCGAAGAAAATATCAATTTAGAATCAAAGTAATTGAGTTCAATGAGGGTATTATGTGAGAGGTATTTGGATCTTCTGCTGAAACATAAGATTAAGCAGTTATACAATTATAGTTGACAAGTGTCATAAGTTTCGAGGACGAAACTCTTTAAGGGGGGAAAGCTATAATAACCCGACTCTAACCTATATTTATTTAATGAAATCATCTTTATTTACTTCATTAATCATATTTATTCATTTACTTTATCATGTTTATTGACCAAATTACTCATGGTTATTTGCATAACCAAATCATATTTATTAATTCAATTACACTCAATTTATGTATTTATCGAATTACCTTATGTCATTTACATTTTCCCCTTTCATTTATCATATTTAATCACCCCGGTTGGAGGATACTTCATTTGGGTCCCATTTTGCAATTCAAGTTTCATTGATTGTTAATTCAGGTTTTGTTAATGAATTACATATTGGGTGCATCGATAGTAAGCCTCGATAATTATGGTTTAAGAAATTATTCGTATTATTACTATTGTTATTGTTATTATTGTTATTATTATTATTATTGTTATTACTTTTATAACCTTGCCAAGATTTAATTTCAAGCTACGAAAATTCAATCGCAAACGGTTTATTTTTCCTTCCCGTGCCCAAATCATATAAGCCCAATTTAGGCCCAACAAATTACCATTTGTTTTACTTAGTTAATTATCATTTTTTAATGCCTAACTAGTAATTAGCAAAAGCTTCTTTTGGAGGCTGAAAATAAGCCAAGTATTCATTTGCTTCATTTTACACCAAGCATTTGCATCAAGGCAAAAATATCAAGACTTCTCTCTCCTCTCTCACTCTAGCTCACGGCTCCCTCACTGCGGCCACGAGACCAGCCCATTTCAGCCACCACTCAGCCACCACACAGCCACCACGTAGCCACCAATCACCAACCTAACCATGACTCCCACTCCCACTCCCTCTCCCACTAGCATCAAGGATCATTCACACTTCCTTTTTCCAAGCTCAAGTGAGTAATCTTGAATTTGATCTTGTTGGTTTTGATGTTTTATTTTAGTTTTGATTCTTATTTTAATATTTGGGATCATTGATCACGAAGTTTTGATAAGAACAAGAGTTATTTTGGTAATGATCATGGTGGAATTGAGCTTGAACCATGCTAGGGTTAGGGGGTGATCATGTTCATGCAAGCTTAAATTAAAACCATATTTATGGACTGATTTGTATTTGATTTTGTAATCTTTAGTTTTATTGATGGTTATGATGATGTTTTTGGTGATTTGGAATGATTTCAAGTGAGGTTTTATGTGAAAAAGGAAGAGAAATCTAAAACAGTGAAGGGCTGGAATTTTAGAAAAACAGGGCTGATTTTGGGATTAAACTGGTAATGATCGCCCTCGTCAAAAATTATGATTTTTGATGGGTAGATATCTCAGTGTGTTAACTTTAAAATGCCTCTTGAATCGCCTCAATCCGAGATCTGTGGAAAAAGTTATGGTCATTTTACCAAAACTATGCAGGATAGACCAAAAACTGACACACTTGTGTTTTAACCCCATTTTGGGAATCTTATTGTGGGAATCATGTTCTCTGTTGTAAATGAAAGTTTTTGGGGACTTCTTAATCTTTTCATATTGGGGTTTTAGGTTTTCATTTGATGTCTATAATGAAAGTTATGAATTCTTGAAGTGAGCTGACCTGCTTGGGTGTAAATTAGGTTGTTATTGCAATTTCTGTGTAGCGTATACTTGGAGGAAAATTCTGAAAATTTTACTGTAGATTTTCCATATTATGTTCGAATTTCCTATAAGATCTCATGAATTTTGGTTGAGTATTTTGAGTTTGGTGATTTTTGGAAACATTTTGAGTAATTGTGTAAAGAGCAATAATAAAGATTAAATGAGATTGATCATGCACTCATTTTTTGCATTTTGGGCCAAGGTCATTTAAGGGGGAAATGAATATTCATGGACTTTTATGGAGCTTTTAGACATGTATGCAATTTAGGAGCTTGTTTATGAGCTTTGAATTATTTATGAATTTTACAAAGAAAATACCATATTTAGGGCCTGTTCTTTTCGTGGGTAAATTAGGTGGGTAAAAGGGTGAAGCAAGTTAAAGTAGGTTGAGGTGAGTTGAGGTAGGTTGAAGTTGGTATTTTTTTTTGAGGTAGGTTGAAATAGGTTGAAGTGGGTTGAAGTTGGTTGATGTAGGTTGAAGTGGGTTGAAGTTGGTATATTTTTTATGTGGCAGGTTGAACTGGGTTAAAATAATGAGAATGTAATTAACGTGTGATAATTTATGAAGTTATCAAAATTTTGTGAAATTTTTGTTTATTCTTTTTTATTT
>JAKOGI010003769.1:30000-42579 GCA_029747015.1 Carnegiea gigantea
CAAAAAAATAAAAAATAAAAAATAAAAAATAAAAAATAAAAAAAGAAAAATAAAAATATAAAAAACAAAATTCAAAAATTAAACATAAAACAATAAAAATCAAAAATAAAAAAATCAAAAATAAGACATTAAAAAAATTAAAGAATAAAAAATAAAAAATAAAACCTAAAAAAATAAAAAATAAAAAATAAAAAATAAAAAATAAAAAATAAAAAGAATAAACAAAAATTTCACAAATTTTCGATAACTTCATAAATTATCACACATTAATTACATTCTCATTATTTTAACCCACTTCAACCCACCACATAAATAATATATCAATTTCAACGCACTTCAACCTACATCAACCCACTTCAACCTAGTTCAACCTATTTCAACCCACCTCAAAAAAAAATACCAACTTCAACCTACCTCAACCCACCTCAACCTATTTCAACTTACTTCACCCTTTTACCCACCCAATTTACCCACGAAAATAACATACCCTAAATCTCACATGATACTTCACAAATTATTAAAATTATGAAGGAGATGGGTGGAAATTGGTTGAAGTTGGTTGAAGTAGGTTGAAGTGGGTTGAGGTAGGTTGAAGTGGGTTAAAGTTGGTATTTTTTTTCAAGTGGATTGAAATAGGTTGAAGTAGGTTGAAGTGGGTAAATATGGATTGACCCACGAAAAGAACAGGCCCTTAGTGAGCTTAATAGCTTCTATTGAGTTTAATGATTCATTTGGGGTGGAATTCTATATCTAATGGATTTATGAATGAAATATGAGAAGTGGAGAGAGTTGTAACTCAGAAACCATATTTATCAGACCAAGTTATTGCAATTTATGCTATTGTGAACCCAGATATATCTCTCTTGACCTCAAACCTTTATTACTTACTCAATTCAGAATGTATCAAATGTATTTATCATGGCCATCTATCTTGAACTAAGGTATATATCAGCGAGCCTTAAACCCATATTAGCAGCCTATTTTAGAAAAGGCTACGACCACTCTCTCTCAATTGTCACCATCAAGGTCTTTTCCTTTGTAATCTCATTTATCTCATTGTGAAGTATTTTACTTTCATTTACTTCATATGGGATTTAATTACTTTCATTAATTCAGTTTTGAAATTATATTGGAATAGCCAAGTTATGTATGCCATTTAATTACACAATTTCTATTACGCATACTTTTACTTAATTATGTGAGCAAGGGTCATTTACTGACTACACACACTTACAATGATATTTATGAAATAGAGTCGAGGCCTAGTTATCGTTCCCCGTTATGCGTAAGTGTTGTCAAGTCAGAACATATTTATCAAGTCAGATGATATTTTTTAAAGACTCAAGGTACGCCCATTGCTTGTATCTTCAGAAAGCCGATCATGCTTATCAAGTTACAACTCTTAATGAGTTTATCAATGAATCAGTTTATACAGTGATTTGCCATTTAACTTGTGACCCCATCAGTTATCATCTATAGGGCGTCAGCCTATCATTTACCTGCGCAGCTTCAAGCCAACTCTTGATCAGATTGGCAGGTGTACACCTATATATAGATCATATCATTGCAAGGGATTCACATCCAGATCATAATGAGCAATTTAGTTTCATATTACTTTCATTTTCATTATTATTGCCAACTAAATGAATTGCAAAGACGGGTACCCATCAACAGTGTTTCTATACTCATTTTACAATACAGGAATGTATGTACTGAGTTTTTACTCATATTTTCGAATTGTTTTCATGTTTTTCATTTTAGGTGATGAAGTATCACATGTTTCTCCATTTAACAAGCCCTTTTAGAACTCATCAGATGCTCACAGTAGATTCAGCACAGCATGAATATTGGAACCAACCTTAGGGTCAAGTTACTTGTATGATATGGAATGTGAGTTAGTACATGTTGTGGTTAAACTATTATGGTCTTTGGTCTTGAAGTATTTTAGTTTAATAGATTTTGTGATTGTGAGCATGAGTTGCAAGATTAAATGATTTCAGTGAGCCTTATCTTTACCAGGACGGCGGTAACGCCTTCTATTATCAAGTCCTCCGCTGCAGTTTTCTGTAAATCATATCATTAGTATTTTGGGGGCGTTACACAAGACATAACGCACGTGTACATCACATAACCTGTGAAAGAAAGTTCTGTGCTTAGCCTCGTTGCTTGCTTATGTGTTTGACTGCTTGTTAGTAAAGGAACTTAGTCATTCAGGGACTTAAAAATATGTTTGAGTGGTTAAAATGAAGTTTATGATTAGTGATCCTTCCATAAGGATTTTATGAATGCCTAATATGTTAGTAAAGTATAAATATGTGATATCACTACAAAAAAAATTGATTCCCTCCACATTTAATTTTGCTAATAACCACACTTATAAGTGTAGAAATAGCAATTACCCACACTTAGGCTAAATGTGGGAAACTTAAGTGTGTGGAAGTGTTCTCCACACTTAATGGAAATGCGGATATACTTATATTTCCCACACTTATAAATGCGGAGTAAGTACTAATTACCCACAATTTATGTGTAGCCATTTTACGTTATGCCCACTCTAAAAGATACAAGAAGTCATAATTTTGCCCACACTTACAAGTGTTACTAGTGTCGGTTTAGTTTTTAAAAAATAATGCCGGCAATTAATATAAAACTTATTAATTTAAAAATAGAACAATTATATACAATTGTTCATTTTTCAATTAATAAGTTTTATACTAATTACCAGCACGCATAACATAAATGAATAAAATTAACAAACCAACAAATTAAAATAGATCAAATATCAATTAAATAAATTACACATTAGTACATGATTAAAAAATTAATTGCAGACACAACACAATGACCAAGGTAGTCAAAACTAAATATTCTTGTGTTGTTTTGAATCCATCCTACCAATTTTTTTTATTGTATGTAGCCAATTGAACATTTTACTGCTCTATATATATACCACCTAAAACTATACTTTGAAAACACGCCTAACATCCAAGAATATATAACAAAATCTCCATCTTCGTTTTCTTCACTGAGAGATGTTAGCTCCAGCAATGCAACCTGTTAGACAATTGAAACACACAAAAAAATAATATTAGAAAAGATAACCAAAGAGATTAACTAAGACGCAGACTTGGCAGAATCAAGTTGATGCACAACAGAGTTTGAACCAACAATAGAACCACAACATACTTGAACCAACAATAGAGCCACAAATCCAGTTCAATCAATAATACAACCACAACCAAGTATATGCATGGAGACAAGATAAATTTACTGTTAGGATCATAGTTACTGTGATCTTAAATTGTCAGCCAACTCCACATCATCAACATCGTGCAAGGCGCTCAGCTTATGCTCTTGCTAATGATGAAGGTATAACTACCTAGATATTTTAGATTTAGAATTAGGGGTTCACAAATAGCATCATTTTATCAATTCAAGAAAGGAGGGGTTCACAAATAGCACGTTCGTTTCACTTCACATGAACAGTTTCAGCAGAATCTGCCTAATACCACAATTACTTCGCAATTCAGAGGAACAAATAGCTCTGTTCAGTATCATAACAAGTTAATCGTTTAATTCACAAAGCCAATATCCACAAGTATAGATGTAATTGGCAAAACAGCCCCAAAATCTTCGACCGAGAAATGGGTGGGAAGGAATAGCTATTCAGAGGGTGTGAAGAAAAGGCTAAAAGTGTAATCGCCAAAACATACTCTTACCAGGTTGCTGAAGACTAGCGAACAACTTTTCGTAAAGAATCTTGCTCAGTAGGTCCTTGTCCACCTTCTTTTTACCCTCAATATAGGCCTACAATAAATGATGTTTTATTTTTAGAATTGGTTTACCCAATGTTAACGACAAATCAAGCCTTAAATGTAAGAATATATAAGAATTTATATACCATGCCACCTAGAAAACAATGAGCAAACTCTCTTCTCTTTGGATTCCTGAAACTTCTCACCGTGCCTGAATTTTCTTCGATCACCTTATCGACTAACTTCTCTATCTCAGCACAGCCTCACTTAAGATTCATTCAAATGAATCATTTGATGAGGATACTTGAAGTAAGAAAAACATAGAAAATCACATGCGTAAACAAGTAAAAATACACTGGAAGTATAGAGTCCATAATATCTTTCAACAATTATTTACCTGTCTGTACAGTGATGTCTTATTTGCTTGCTTCCTAGGCAAATTGATACTTGGCTGAAAATTAGAAGTATCTACTTCCTTCCTCTTTTGTCCGCTGATTGGATTTTGTGCTGGTTAATTATATGCAGTTCCTACAAGTCTCCGACAACCATCTCCGAAAATCTCATCATTCGAGGTGACACCATCATTACAAGCTCCAAATTCAACTTGAGTGCTCTTCGAATTTGTAAGGCTCCGAGGCAAACGATTCATATCCTTAGATGATGAGTGATTACGGTGAGTAAAGTTGTCCTTTAAATAATAAAAACGACCAAATTAGTTGAATAATCTGTTCCAATTTAAGAAATATAATATTAGGGAAAAAATTACTTAATTAACGTCTTACCTGCTCCCTTTGGTCAAAATTTAGCCTTCGAGCGATGTTCGATTGATTTGAGCAACCAGTTGAAGTATTTGTATTTTCCCCCATAGATGAAAATAGTTCACCCGACTACATAAAATTACAAATTGAGAAGAAACTTCAATAACGAGAAGTTAATTGTGCAAGGTTTTTACATTATACTATAATGTAATGTTTATGTGCACAAAATAAGGACTTATTTGATTTACAAGATTATGGGGTCGTAGCATGCCACTTGTGGAATTTTCCATCCTATTTGTCACAATAGTATGTTTCTTGCCGATGTGAGTTGTATAGGACTTGTTAACTCCTTGAAGTGCATTTGGCTAAATAAAACTAGTAGTCAGATATGATTGTGTAAGATGAAATAGCTAATAAGAACATAATTGTAACTATCATGATTGTAAATTGTTGAGTTATTATATTTAGTTTTGATGATGACAAATCCAAGTGTAAAAATTTGTCCAAGTAATGTTGCTCCAAACACGATCTCCAAACAGGCCTAACTGGTGTTTGTGATCTTTATTGTATTAACTGGTTTGCTACATGTGAGAACAAGTCTTCAAAACAGGTTTTACTTGGTGATTCTATATTAAGTCAAGAACACCACCTCGACAGTTGATTGTAAGGCATGTTCCTGAACTCTAGCAATGCAAAGAACAACCCCAGCAAACAAGGTGGCCTTGGTGTTCACAGCAGCTCTACAAATCTTGGACAAGATGACTGGTTCAAAACAAGAAGTCTTGGGTATATAGGTTTTATTTATTTAGACTCTTGTTAATATGCCAATATTGAAAATGTCATTTTAAACACCTCTTGAATCGGTATTTGCGCTAAGTGCTTCAGAACACCAGTTGCGAACAACCCTGCAAACAGGGTGCCTAGGGTGTTTCTGAACTGAAGTGGCCATACCCGGTTATCTTTGAAAATTCATTTCGGTTGGCCAAGATCTCCAGAATACTTTCTTTAAATTCCAAGATTGCTATTTTTCTGGAAAGGATATTTCTTGAAAATATTATGGGAGATTTGCGAAAATAGGTTTTGGGAGATTTGCCAAAACTAAAAGATTCCCTTTGCCTATATTTTCGGATATGATAAAATTTCAAAAGCTGAAGATTTCTGGTTGTCATTTGAATCTTCTTCACGGCTATGGGAAGATAAGGGTTATCTCTTAAGATAACAAATCCCTTATATTTTGGGAAAAATTTATCACTAGCCGTTGGGGAGTATTTCTTGCTTGAAAATCGTTTTCCATACTTAGCTGATTCTTTCACCTCTCCTTGTTTTTGACCGTTGGATTTTGTGTTTAAAATCTCAGCATTTCACTCCCATTTGCATAGAGGAGAAAAGACGAGAAACATACACAACATACGCGAAAAAAAAGGAAAATCTCAAAAGTGGTTTTTCTAGTGAGAAGAATTTTTCGAGTTATGCTTGAGAAAAGAAAAACCGAGACAAGTTGTGTTTAAACTGAGCTTTCAAGATATTGACATACTAGGACCTCATTGTACCTTACATCTGCTTAAATCAGAAGCACCCCCGTAAGGTATTTTATAACCCTGATCTTGGATCAGAAAAGTGAGTGAGTGGTCCTCAGTCGTGTGGACTTTGGACGTGTCCAATCGGGTGAGATTTGGACATGGTGTAACCCTTCTTAGAGAAGAAGGTTACGTGGTTGCAAGTTGTAACAAGGTGTGTTACATTTGTAACGTGTGAAGCCCGTTAGTGAAAGTGGTTAAATCCTACACGAGGTAGGTCATGGTTTTTCACACCTCAGTTGGGCTAGAGGTGTTTTCCACGTAAAAATTGTGTGTGTGCTTTATTTTCCGCATTTATCTTGGTGATTTTCGCATTTGCAATATTTGAGAACACCCCTGCAAACAAGTCACTAGGGTGTTTGTCATCTGAGAATAACCTCTGTGAGGGTGTTTGTTATTTACAACGCGAAAATCAGACACCACAATTCACCCCCCTCTTGTGGTTGTATACTCACGAATTTAACAAGTGGTATCAGAGCGGGTTCTCCTACAAAAGGTTAACACCTTGAGAGATTCTGAAGATGAGTACTCCACAAGGAATTCTTGAAGGACAATCCATTACTCGCCCTCCTTACTTCAATGGCCAACACTATAGTTGGTGGAAGAATAGGATGGAGAACTATATACAAGCCGAAGACTATGAGTTATGGATGCTCATCAAGAACGGGCCTTTTGTTCCCATAAAAACCCTTCCTGAAGGAAAAACAGCTCCCAAAGAACCTCATGAGTTTGATGCCGAGGACTACAAAAAGATGGAGAAAAATGCCAAGGCCAAAAAGCTTCTATATTTTGGCCTAGGACCCGATGAATACACTCGCATCTCTGAGTGTGAATCAGCCCAAGCTATCTAGAACGCCCTGCAAGTTGCTCATGAAGGTACGAGTCAGGTTAAACAATCTAGAATTGAGCTACTTATGCGACAATATGAGTTGTTTGATATGGGTGATCGTGAGACTGTGATGGATATGTATACACGGTTTACCCACATCACGAACGAGTTAAAATCCCTGGGAAGATCTTTCACCACTGAAGAGTTGGTGAGGAAAATCCTCAGAATTTTACCTCGTACGTGGGAGGCCAAAGTAACAGCCATCCAAGAGGCTAAAGACATGAACAAGATCACCCTCGACGAGTTGATTGGTAATCTCCAGACCTATGAACTCCGAAAGAACTCACAACAAAGAGAGGAGCAAAAGAAGGATCGTGGGCTTGCCTTGAAAGCACATGAGGACACTGACTCTGACCTTGAAGATGAAGATATGGCCCTAATGTCCAGAAAATTCAAGAAATTCTTCAAAAAGGTCAAGGAGAACAACAAAAGAAAAGACTTCAGTAAGTCCAAAAACACCCCCAAAGAACAGCTCACAGGGTGTTCCAAGTGCGGCAAACCATATCACTTAGTCAAAAATTGCCCTCTGCTTCGAGAAGATCAGATGCCCGAACACCCTCGAAAACAGGGTCGAAAACACCCTGTAAACAATCTGGGCAAGCGATTCTCGAAAGCTATGCTGGCTGCTTGGGGAGATTCCTCTGAGGATGAAGGAGAATCTGAAGCTGAAGAAGGGGTCGTAGCACTTATGGCACAAAGTGATTCAGATTCAGATGATGAATCAACAATCAGCTTCTCAGATCTCAAGAACAAGGTACATGGTCTTAACAAAGCCACTTTAGAAGAACTTCTATATAATTTGATAGACACCTGTGCTGACCTAAAAAGAGAAGTTCGTGACCTAGAGCTTGAAAATAAAATTCTCAAAAATGAAAAACTCGGTTTACATGAGAATATTAACGTGCTTAGAGAAGACCTCTTTCTAAAAGAAGGCGATTATACACAAGTAGAGAAAAAACTCCTTGAAGTGGAAGAAATAATTGAATCCCTGCTAAATGAAAAGCAGAGCTTGAATGCCACCATAAAAAAATTAGAAACTGATCTTGCCACAAACAAACGCTGGAACAAATCTTCACAAGCCCTTGATTGGTTAAACACTCATCACAGTAGAAACAAAAAGGGACTTGGTTACAAGCATAAACGGACCGTTTACCCAATACATAGAAAGTATGTGGGATTACCTGAAAACATCGTTTGCTTTCATTGTGGTAAAACGGGTCATTATAGATACACTTGCCCTTTAAGAAAACATGCCAATGAAAAGAATGAAAGGTATGTGAAACAAATCTGGATTAGAAAAGATGAGCTTTACATGTCTAAAAGAATGGGACCCAAGTGGATCTGGGTTCCCAAAACTAACCCGTGATTTGTTTTGCAGGCTGAAGTGAGAGAGAACAACCTTACGAACAACCCCACTAACACCCTTGGAAACAGGCAGTTGTGGTTTGTTGATAGTAGGTGTTCACGGCACATGACTGGTGAAAGATCAAATTTTCTCTCACTTACAGCTTTGAATGGTGGGAGTGTAGCATTTGGAAACGGCAAGTTTGGGACAATTGTCGGTATAGGTAATATTGATAAAACTCTCTCCCGCTCAATTGATAATGTGCACTTAGTTGATGGGTTAAAACACAATTTGCTAAGTGTGTCCCAACTGTGTGACAAGAACAACCTAGTACTGTTTTCAAAAACACGTTGCTTGGTTGTGAATGATGACACAGGAGATGTTGTGCTGAGGGGGAAGCGATGTCAAAATGTTTATAAAGTTTGTATTTCAACTCTTTCCCAAAATAATCTGACTTGTTTAAATGCATTAAATGGTGATATAATGCTATGGCACAAGAGATTAGGTCATGCAAGCCTGTCCTTGTTGAACAAACTTGTTTCCAAAGATTTGGTTGTGGGACTACCTTCCATCAAGTATAATAATGACAAGGTATGTGAAGCTTGTGTAAAAGGAAAACAAGTCAGATCTTCTTTAAAATCTAAAAAGTGTGTAAGAACTACCCGACCTCTTGAATTATTGCATATTGATCTATGTGGTCCCATGAGGATAGCTAGTAGAGGAGAGAAGAGGTATGTGCCCGTAATTGTGGATGATTACTCTCGATTTACTTGGACTTTATTCTTGACATCCAAGAATGAAACCTTTGAGAAGTTTATTGCCCTTCTCAAAAGGATTGAAAAGAGAGAAAGACACTCATTGGTAAGCTTGAGGTCTGATCATGGTACTGAATTTGAAAATGCAAGTTTTACAAACTTTTGTAATGAACATGGTGTTGATCATAACTTCTCAGCCCCGAGAACACCCCAGCAGAATGGGTGGTTGAACGAAAAAATCGTACCCTAGAAGACATGACTAGAACAATGCTTATTGCTAGTGGTCTTCTTAAGAACTTTTGGGCAGAAGCCTTGAACACATCATGTTACATTATAAATAGATGCATGATTAGACCCATTTTGAACAAAACTCCTTATGAACTTCTCAAAGGTAGAAAACCCAACATTATGCATCTAAGAACATTTGGTTGTAGATGTTTCGTGCATAACAATGGGAAAGATGCCTTAAGAAAGTTTGATCCAAGGAGTGATGAGGCAATATTTCTTGGTTATTCCTCTCACAGTAAGGCATACAAAGTCTTTAACAAAAGAACCTTGTGTGTTAAGGAAAGTGTGCATGTGTTTTTTGATGAATCTAACTCTTTGAATGAGAGTGATGCACAGGATGAAGAGTTTGAATTAGGTCTTGTCCAAAAGGAATCGTTGAACTAAGAAAAACAAGGTGAGAACACCCTGAAGAAAACAGGTACAGAAGCTGTTCCTGAAAATGGCAGGCAAGATGAGAACCAAACAGGGGGAAACACTGTTGAACCATGTTCGGAACCATGCTCTTCAGTAACAAGCTTGCAAACAGGTGCAGAAACAGGATCAGGAGGTGTTCTTGAGCCTGATCCTACACACATTTCAGTTAGAACAGAGCATATGTCTGTGGATCCACTTAATCCAAGACCATGGAAGCACCATAGTTCGCACCCTCTTGATCAAATCTTGTCAGATATTAATACTGGAGTGCAAACTAGATCTAAACTTAAGAATTTTTGTGCTTTCTATGTTTTTCTTTCCAACATTGAGCCAAAAAGTGTGAATGAAGCTCTTACAGATTCAGATTGGATCACGGCTATGCAAGAAGAGCTTCATCAATTTGAAAGAAACAAAGTGTGGCACCTTGTACCTCGACCGGCTGACAGAAAAATTATTGGAACCAAGTGGGTGTTCCGAAATAAGCTAGATGAGTCAGGAACAGTCACTAGGAACAAGGCAAGACTGGTTGTTCAAGGGTATAATCAAGAAGAAGGGATCGATTATGAAGAAACGTTTGCACTAGTTGCTAGAATTGAGGCTATTCGAATCTTAATAGCCTTTGCAGCTCATATGAAAATCAAGCTATATCAAATGGACGTGAAAAGTGCATTCCTCAATGGATACCTTAAAGAAGAGGATTCCTAGTTGATAGAAAGAGTACCTCAGTCTTGTGTGCTACTATGATTATATGTGAAGACTGCTGCCTTGGGAGATGGAGAAAGAGTATTCATGACAGACCTTGGAATGAGAGAAGCATGTTCAAGAACAGGCGGCTCGAACAGGTATGCCTTGATTATCATTAACGTATGCTGCCTGCTTAAATTCTAGGTGTTCCCTAGGTGGCCCTTCATAACGGGTAGGGAGTTTAAAAAACCCCCTTGCGTGCTTCTTTCTTCCCCGTCTTGCTCTCTCCTCTGTTCGTGCTTTCAAACCCTAGCAAAACCCTCAAAACCCGAAATTCTTCCTTGCGATAATGGCTCCCAAAACTGATTCTTCATCAATCTCTGAGAGTAACAGCATGATTATACCCTCGATTCCGGCTCCTCCTCGCCCAATTATCCACACAATCTTCGGGTATCTCAATCGGTTAAACCTCAAAAGTATTGGGCTTGAGTTGAATGATATTCCCTACTCCTTCGGTTGAAAATTAGTGGGGTATGTAGGAACAATCCCTTGTCCCATTTCTTCTGAAGCTATTGCTGGTTCTTCGGGTTTCCAAGACCAATTCTTGGAGAACCCAGAAACCCTCTTTGGGGATTTTGAACCCTGTTCTTCTGCGCTATTCCCAGAAACAACTCAAAGAACAGGGGATGTGTTCTTCGATGATTTGTTCATGGATCTGAAGGGGGACTCTGGTGAGAAAACAGAAGAAAGTCCTGTCCAAGGGGATGACTCTGTTCCTCTAGTCTCTCAAACTGGAGAGAAGAGAAAAGGGGTGAAGATGGTGGCTAGGCGCACCCGAACGCCAAGAACACGACCACCACCAAGGTCTCGCCCCTCTCTACCTCCCTCTTCTCCTCCTTCTAAACCTTCTCGCAAATCTGCGAGAATTGCTTTCAGATCGACCCCCAGATCCTCCAAACCTTCTGCTCCAGTTATTGAGGAGATTTCCTCTTCCTCCTCGAGCCTTTCTGGTTCTGATTCCGAGGTCCCTCCTTCAAACAAGGGACCCCCGTGTTCTCAGAATCCTCTGATGAACAAAACCCTTCAAAACCAATCACCACTTCTTCTAAATCTTCAGCCTCAAAAACACCCCTCAAGAGGAAACCGAAAACAACCCCTCTTTCCAAAACTGCATCCCCGACTCCTCAAATCAAAAAGACCAAATTGTCCACTCCCTCTCCCCTGTCTGAGAAACACGCGCAATTCCTCCAGCGCAATGTTGTAAGGGGGAAGGTAGTGAACATACCCTTCCTTGGGGAACTTGGGCTGGGGGTGTTCTTGACTAAGCTTCGAGCCCAAGGCTGGCTTGAGTTGTTTGCAAACACCCAGCAAGGGTGTTCTGTGCCCGAGTTGGCTGACTTCTATACTAACTGCTCTGTCACAAATGGGGTGGTGACAAGTGCTGTCAATGAGTGGCATTTCTCCTTCGATGCAGCCACTCTTGGTGACATTCTGGGCATCCCCTCCCGTGGATTTTCTGTGTATGTGAGGGAGGACAAAACTGTCCTAGAGACAGCCAGGCTCCTGGAGATATCCAAGCGGGTCAGCCAGAAACAGAGCCTGAGAACACCCTCCTCTGTAAAAAAGGGTGATCTGATCCCTCTTCACCAACTACTTTTCATATTCGTCATTAAGAACGTGATTCCAAGGGGTCAAGGGAGAAACTCAGCAGACCTTTTTGATCAGTGCCTGGTCGACTTCTTGGATAGGAAGGAACCCATAAATCTTCCTGCTATCATGATTCGCCACATTGGGCGAATTGCGAACACCACCCGAACCCATGATCTCGGGTATGGGTTCTTGCTGACCAAGGTGTTTGAGCACTTTGGTATTGAGCTTAAACGGAGAGTGCCAGCTCAACTGATTGATGAAATTGGCGTTGACTCCCTAATGGGGTGTGACTTTGACGTTGGCCATGGGTCAACTCACAAACAGGGTCTTCGACCACCTCGACCTCCTGTTTCTGAGAAACCCAGTCCCACCTTTGAAGCTGTTCTTGAGGATAATGCACGCCTCAAAGAAGAGCTTTCTGCTGTGAAGTCTGCTCTTGAAGCAGAGAAGGCCATCTCAGCTAA